>JAFVLL020025450.1:0-46245 GCA_021397915.2 Tor tambroides | reverse complement strand
AGTGCTCCTGGCTGTGGGCAGGTAAGTTCGCTTTCACTTTGTCTTGGGTTTCAGGTGTGGGTGTGCTTTTCTGGTTCATAGGGCATTCTCTGGTTGTTGAAGAGTTGTCCTCTCAGCTGCACGGTAGCCAGACGTCTGCCCGGCGTGTGTGTGTGTTTGGAGGGAGGTGCGCCAGCTGCACCGCTCTGAAAACGTGTTGTTTTTGTCACACTGCAGCCCAGAGCCACACTGATGAAGCTGATAGCACGCTTGTGAAACTGCGCTAACGTCTCTTGCACTGTCTGACTGACTCACAAACTTGGCCAATGAGTAATTGCAGCTCACTTATCGTCTACACTTGTCTGATTTGAGTCAAAGTCCATGCAGACATTATGATGAGGTTATTGATGCTAATAAGTGCACTTATGATGAACTTGCAGACGAAGTAGGTTGACAGCGAGTGCACTGCAAAACAATCATTTAATCTCTTTTTTCTTCCAGTAAAAATATCACTAAAACAATAAAGGACCTAACAAGCAAAATTGCATAATGTATTAAAACTGTTTACAGAGAATTTATGTCCCGATTAAATTTGTAAATAAAAAACACCCAACAAAAATACAAATGTTACATTTTATAATATATAAATAATAATATCTGTAAAATAATAAATAACACATAAATAGTAATATATACAATTTTACTTGATTTAATTCTATTTTGTTAGTACCAGAAAATCATTTTTTCCAGTGTAAGAACTGAAAAACAGTGTGGCCTTTGGAGGCATGTGCTGCTTTGAGGGCATTAAAAACTGAAAGAGGAAGTGATCGAGACCCGGCCTACTCAGTGAGACAGTGATGTTCATTCTGTGGTTTTGATCTGAATGTTCTCCTCCGCAGTTACGTAGAAAACAGCGTGAGAAAAGTAGCATTGACCAGAATGAGGCAATTTAACAGTTAGACTGCCTCTCCAATACTGAAAGCAACAATGATCATTTAACCGTACCGTTGGCGGCATAATCTTGAGAATTGAGAGGAACAACATGAACTTGATGAATAATTTATGTTAGTTAGTTGTTTGCAGATGTTTCTTTCTCAGATGCCACAGGGACCATGACAGTTTAATACGTCTTGCTCTGACCTAGCCAGACTTTGAGCAGGAGAAATCTGTTTTCCTTACGTAAAAAGGTGCCTTAGATATCACTATTGCTAATACTTAGGATATAGGATTTGAACTTATATTATAGTGGACATAATATTTCAGCTTGTACTGGTTTTTGAGGAGAGACATAATATTTCTTTTTCATTTTATATCTGTTTCAGCATCATTAGTCTAGATTTGCTGCTCAAGTCAAAAAACATGTCTTAATATTATTAATTTTGAAAACAGTTGTAAACCACTGGAATTGGGAACCGCTGTCTTAGTTCATAAGTGGTAATGATGTGTCATGTCGTGAGGTGAAAATATGGCAGTTTTAAGACCACTCAGCTCCTGTAAACCAAAACTAAAGGCCACATAAGCGGGAAAAAAAACAGATAATAGTTGAACTAGAGATCAGGTTGTGCACATCTGTCAGGCTCTATTAACACCGGTGTGTAGCTGGATGAGGAGAGTGAGGGTTTACTCTAGTGGAGGTATTGTTCTTTTGTTGACTAGCAAACGCTGTTTGCGTCATACTGAAGTCCATAGGGGTTTAAGATTGTTTTGCTTCTTCCCAGTGAACCAGATTTTCACGTGACTCCTCTGGTTTGTCAACCTATTACTGAAAAATAACACGCCGGAGGAAACTGAGATTTAAGATTAATGCTAGTGCTTGTTTAAAGCTATTTTCAGAGTAAATTAATCCTTTTTATTGTACTCTGATTAAAATGTCTGATATTTTAGTTAGTGCTTGCTAGTCAGTTTGTGGTCTAGTCTTTACAAAAGGAAATCCAGGACATATTTGGGTTCAATAAGTTTTTCTTTTTGAAAGAAATTAATACTTTATTCAGTAAGAAAGCATTCAATTGATCAAAAGTGACTGTAAATACATAATATTACAAAAGATTTCTATTTCAAAGAAGTGCTGTACTTTTGAACTTTTTTGAAAATATTAAGCAGCACAACTTGTTTTCAAGATTGATAATAATAAGAAATGTTTCTTGAGCATCAAATCAGAATATTAGAATGATTTCTGAAGGATCATGTGACACTGAAGATTGTAATGACAACTGAAAATGCAGCTTTGCCATCACAGGAATAAATGACATTTTAACATATTTTGAAATTATAAACAGTTGTTTAAATTGTAATAATATTTTATAATATTAATTGTTTTACTGCATTTTTTAAAGATTTTATTTTTGGCATTTTTGCCTTTTTTTATTAGGATTCAAATCTACGGTATACAAATAGATATTAGCAACTGGAATGAGCGAACTTATTTTTTATAATGTTTCTAAAGTATATTTAGGCTGTTTTTTAAGTTTCTCTAGATATGGTATAGAAAAAAAACAGGAAATAATGGGAAGATTAGTAAAAGAAGTGAGCTGGGCTCAAACTTTCTTTCTGCCCGCATGAGCACCGCAGCTCAACATGTAGGAGCATGTGTTCTAACCTTAGGCCAACAAAAACTCAGATTTTATGCATAGATGACCATGTTCTGCTGGGAGAACTTGGTCAGAGTATTTATACTTTGGTATTTGACAAATAATGTGCATTGCTTCTTGCATTGCTTTGTGCGTTGCTTGGAGTTTTTTAAGCTACCTACGTTTCCCTTTTATACTTACGTGAATTAATGAGAAATGCATATTGATCTTAGTAAGGTCATCTTAATACTAGACTGTGCTGCTATATCACATTCATTCTGAATCTTGATTACTAGATAAGCTCTATTTGTTGCATTTCCCAGTGTCGCATTCTCCTTTCTGAGAGGAAAGTACAAACTTAAGATACAGCTGCAAAAGCGGAAGTATAAAAAGTCTACTCCATGCACATAAGGCACTCTAGCTGTGCCTCTTGTTTGTTTGTTGGTGTTAATGAGTTGCTCTGTTTGCTTCAGCCATTCTGTTGTCCTTGTGTTGTCATCGTGTGTTGTCCCTGCCAGAGTAACTCATTTAAGTCAAGAGAGAAGAAGCTACGGGCCATGCAGTTGTTGTATTGGTGATGCTGGCACATCTAAAAATACGCCTCTGACACTTGACTGTGTTTCCACTTTGCGCTGTCACGGCTGAACTGTAACCGTGACACAGAGCCAGAAATAGTCTGAAGAAGACTTTGAAGCCCAGAGAACATGGCTTGAGTCATGAAATCCACTCAGAAAGAGGAAAAGCTAATCCTAGAGGCTCCACGTCCGCTCGAGCTGTTTTGGAAGCGACCGCAAGGATCCAGTAGTGGAGGCGCTTCTTCAAATAACTGTTATTTTCCGCAAAACGTTCCATTACAAAAAAAAAAACTAAATTGGATGACGCTTGACCAGTGTCGTCTGTTTCCAAATGAGCCAGTTCTTTTTAATGAATTCAACAAACAGCGTTTACCGGTGTAGTTCAATTCCTGAACAAACAACTCTTTTGAATTGGTTCTTTTTAGTGAATCAAAAACACGCATCGCAACCGATGTAGTCTGAATCCAAAGCAAATGGCTATTTTGAGTAGGGTTTTTTTTTTAGTGAATCAAAAACATTACAACATGACAGGTGGTGTCCAATTGCCAAACAAATCACTTGTTTGATTCCATTGTTTTTAGTGAATCAGAAACATACGGCACAAGCAGTGTAGTTCTGATTCCTGAGCAAATAACTATTTTGAGTCAAAATTTTTAGTGAATCCAAACTATGCATCGCAACCAGTATTGTCCAAATCAGTCGGTTCTTTAGTGAATCACAAACATACAGTGTAAAGAGTGTAGTCCTGAGCAAATAACTTCTGAACGAATTACTCTTTTGAACTGGTTCTTTTTAGTGAATCAAACACATACAGTAGTGCTGTCAGTGTAGTCTGATTCACAAGTGAATGAAACCTAGCTTACATCACATCCAAAATAGTCTGATTCCTGGACAAATGACTCTTATAATCTGTTTTTTTAGTGAATCTAAAATAAAGAGTTTGTCTTACTGTGTAATTTTGTACTTACTCTTGTTTTTCATATTAGATTATTAATATTATTCATTTAACATGTAGTTAAAACAGACAATATGATAATGCTGCTTCTAAGACTGTGAAAAGTCTTTAAAAAATCTTTAAATACCTTTTTCAAGAATTGTTGCATATTTAGCAAAGTTATCTCATTATTTGGCAATGGAGTTGCATTTTGTTTTTCAGTTTTTTTTGTTGTGAAAGTTGTGAAGGATTCAGTAATGGAACTGTTAAGGAATTGAAATCATAACAATGAAACAGAAAAGGAGGTTCTATATATATTAGGGATGCACAATATTATCGGTCGGAATCGGCCGATAATGACTTTAAATGTAATCGGCCCGATATGAAAAATTATGCAGATATGTCTTGCCGATAAGAGGAATACGTTAACTCGCATGTGCTCAGGGTGTGCTGGTGATTAGATCATGTCAACAGTGTGGCTCATTCTTGAAGCAAAGTTTTGTCTGAATGATGATTAGATTCACTCTTTTGGATTGCTGCATTTAATCTGTGAAAGCATGTACAGAATGATGCGTTCAGTGTGTGATAGAGTAAACCGTAATAGCACGTGCAGCGGCAGCAGCGACAGCCTCCCCGGGTCCTAACGCCCGTTCGGTAAGGAGTTTTAATCTGTAGGGGGCGCTGTTGGCCTACTTCTAATAAAATTAAAAGTAAAATAGCCTACACAAATAACATTTAGACAGTGTTTCTGATTAAATAAAGCAGTAATTGATGTCATAAAATAATGAGTGTGTTTTGATTTAAAGGTCAGAAGCTATAGCTTACATGAAAAAAAAATCACAAACATGACACTTGTAAATTAAAATAATTTTATATATACTGATTTATTCATTAATGTGTAATACGTTTTATTTTTTAAACAAATTATAAGCTCTAAAATATTTTCAGAATTTTTACAACTCTTTTGCTTTAGACCATCTACAAATGTTACATCTTAAAATAAAATGTTATGGTTAACACTGCATCTTTCTGGGGAAAAAAATGCAGCGATTGATTTATAGTTTATTTATAGTTATTTTCAAAGCTTCAATGTACTGGCAAAAAACCTTCATTATTGTTTATTTAATTCTAACAAATAAGTTCTTGTTAAAAACTAACCAAAATTAAAAATATTTTGCTTATAATTTCTGCACAGGAGAGACTTGGTGTAGTTTCCAAACAAAAGGAAATATATCGGTATCGGTATCAGCCAAAATGAGTTGAAAAATATCGGCATATCGGATATCGGCAAAATCCAATATCGTGCATCTCTAATATATATATAAAATATTTCTTTAATTAGATTCCCTTTCCTGCTTATAACACCTATTTCTATGTTATCTGTCAGATCATAGGGGCATTTTATGCTTCATATTCCAAAAAAAAGCATCTTGAGTACTGGTTTCTTAAATATCCATGATTTACTGGCTGTGTATCTGCAGCATACAGTTTTGCCACTTTAACAACTGTTTTGTTTCAAAGGTAAATATGAAAGCACGTTGGAGAATGCATGATTGCCTGTCATAAATGTTAATTGAATACATCTGTAGTTTGCTCTGCCCATAAGCTGTTGAGTCTTGCATGCACAACATCATGGCTCGGCCACTGGGTCAAAGTGCAAACCACAAAACGTCCTTTTGTCGTTTGCAGAATGTATTTTTGTATTGCATGAAAGCTGGTAGAACTTTTTTTTTTATTATGTGACAAATGTGGAAGTTCAATACTTACTGTGTAATGCTGTAGCTGCACTTCTGAACGGAAGCGTAAAGAAACGTAAGTGTTGTAAGCCTTGAGGCTGTATAAGGGCACAAAGGTCAGCTGTGAAACAGAAAGCCGTCTCCACTGTACGTCTTTGACACTGACACTGTATAGTTACATCCTATACCTCAGAGACTTTGAGCAGAGCACGGGTTTGGTGAAAAATGATCATTATTAAGTCCTCTCTGGCCTACAATATCTGTTTCGAAAGACAAATCTTGTCAATGCCACTCCCTCTTCTTCCTTTGGAAATGTGTCTCTGCCCTGAGGTCTTGAAATGCTCCTTTCTCTTTTTCTGGTCAGATTTGTCTTGTAATCCATCTGTTCATCTGTGTCGCTTTGTAGAGGTTTACTAATGAGGACCACCTGGCTGTCCATAAACACAAACATGAAATGACGCTGAAGTTTGGACCCGCCAGAACTGACTCAGTCATCATTGCAGGTACTTTGCACGCAGACAGTGCGAATGCACAGTGCACAGTTATCAAAAATATTCTTTTTATGTATAATTATACACACGTCAGTCTATGTGTGTGTGTGTGTGTGTGTGTGTGTGTGTATATTATAATATATCATATAATTATATCATATAATATTAATGTATTAATTAAAAAAATATTTATAAATTACATTATCCCTTACATAACATATATATAACTAATTGTATAATTAATTGTGTTATACATTGTTGTTTTTTTTAAATTAAATTATAACATAATTTACTTTTTTTTATATATATATATAAAACATTTAAAAAGTTAGGGTTAAATATATGTGTTTTAATGACATAATTATTATGTAACTTGATTTATTATTAAATTATAGAAATATAGAATGCATTTTTATATGTATAAAATAAATACTGTAGTGATTATTTATTTGTCTTTGGTAGGTGCATGTTTTTACCATCCATCCCATATTTATGTGCATGTTTTTTGTCACTTCTTTTGTGGTTAATGGTAACCTGGAATGCGTGTTTTAATGACACTGACAAAACAAATAGTACAGAGATTTAACAATGTAATTCGATATCATTACTTTATAGCTGTGGAGTGAAGCTAAGTCCCCTTAAGCTAGTAATTTTAAGGGGGAAAATTCACAACGTGCTGTTTTTTTTGTCACATTAAACCCTTGGGAAAAAACACAAATGTAATAACAGCCTTGAACTCTCCCAGATTTATCATGTTAAATCGCAAGCAGATTTGGTTAGTACTGGTACGTACAGCAGTTTAGCTGCGTGGCAGAGTTTATATTGTCCTTGAGGCCGTCTTGCATAAGGAAACAATGAGATCTCTCTGTTTCTCCCTCTGTACTCCAGACCAGACGCCGACTCCCACTCGTTTCCTGAAAAACTGTGAAGAGGTGGGCCTGTTCAATGAGCTGGCCAGCTCGTTCGAGCAGGAGTTCCCGAAGGCCCAGGAAGATGAGGACAAGAGGGCCAAGAATCCGGTGAGCTATGGGACTGGGTGGAGGGATTCAGTCATACAGACAGACGTGCTCCAAACATGAGGAGCTCGGGCTGCCTGCTGCCAAAAACTCAGATTTATGGACTGCAGAGTTCCCTATCAGTTCTCATGTGTAACACCATCTCTTCTCGCTCTCTCCTTCTCTGTCTGTCGTGGTCTTCATCTATCTTTCTTTTTTTTCCATGCAGTTGCCTGCTCCTAATTCAGGAGCACTTGACATGAGTTTGCAGACGCCTTCAGACATTAAGGTGAAGGAGGAGGACCTTGTGGAGGTGGACTCTTCTCCGCCTGCCAGCCCTGACTCCATCTCCAGCATGTCAGACAGCAGCAAAGAGCCCGTAAGCAGAGGAAAGGTACATGCTTTATGCAAACCAGACTGCTAGAGCAAAACCAAAAGCACAAAGTCTAAAAATCTGAAACCACACTGGAACTCAAAGCCTGATTTAAACCTAGAATGTTAGGATTTTGAACATTTAAGATTCTGACATTGATCATGTGTATTTTTGTGCAGACAGATGTTCTTCCACTGAAGCACACGATACTCTTTAGATCATTCTCAAATCATGGAGAATATGATAATCAGGTTTTACACAAACTTGTGGAGTTCATGCAGTTTGAGTTTTGCAATAGGAGGACAAATCAAATACTAAGACATTATGAAATTCATATAAACTTTTACATAGAAATTTTCACTTGTGTTGAAAATATAATTTGTAATAAAAATAATTAAAAAACAAGTTAAAATTTAATTAAATGAAAATGATTTAAAATTATTATTTTTAACAATGTATTTAATTATGCAAATAATTTAAGGAAAGGAAAGGAAAGGAAAGAAGGGAAGGAAAGGAAAGGAAATTAAAGGAAAGAAGGAAAGGAAAGGACGTAACATGATGTGACGTGACGTGTGGCCAAGTATGGTGACCCATACTCGGAATTTGTGCTCTGCATTTCACCCTTTGAAGTGCACACACACAGCAGTGAGTAGTGAACACACACACCGTGAACACACACCAGGAGCAGTGGGCAGCCATTTTTGTTGCGGCACCTGGGGAGCAGTTGGGGGTTCGGTGCCTTGCTCAAGGGTCTCACCTCAGTCGTGGTATTGAAGGTGGAAGAGAGCGGTGATCATTCACTCCCCCCACCTACAATTCCTCCCAGACCTGAGACTCGAACCCGCAACCTTTGGGTTAGAAGTCCGACTCTCTAACCATTAGGCCACGACTGCCCCCCATTAATTAAAATTTTGTATCAATTAATTAAAATACAAAAAATATGAGAAAATGCTAAATTTAAGTATTTTTACTAGTGGTCTGAGACTTTTTGTAGAATAATTAGAATATAAAATATCTAAAATAGTTTGTAATAATGTATGCTAGCACACATTTGGCATTCCCGTGGCCACTGTAGAGACCATAATTGACCTATCGGTAAGCCCCGCCCCCCCTTACTTACTGTTGCTCCCTTGGACAAACAAACGGAGTTAGTCACTGTCTTACAATGACAGCTGCAGTGTGAAAACCTTGTCCCATGATGTTTTTGCACAATTTTGGACACAGAAGGCCACCAAATGGGAATTAAATATTCCGTTGAGGGATTTATAAAATATTTTAAAAAAAATACGGTGGGTAACTCGACGCGAGGGTTTACAGATCACAATGCAAGCGGGAGAAGTCTCATATTACGGTCATCACGATCGCGGATGACAACATGCAGGATCAACACTGTTCATGTATCGCGGGGTGCGATTAAATTAATGTACATTTAACCAGTTTAGTATGGAGAGACACTGAAATGTAGACTTTCGTTTATGTGTTTTTGACCTACACTGTACAAGACGCGAGAACAGTCCGCTATTTAGGTTTGTATGTTAGCATGGACTCACTAACTTTAACGTTAGCTAGTTTTAGCCAGTGATACCTTGCTGAAACGCAAGATGAAATTAACGTTCTGCTTGAGCAGATGAAAATTGTAACTTAATGAGTGTATGACAACCAGAAAATGAACGTTTTTGTCTTCATTTGTATTGGGGTTGAATACTTAGGGACATTTTGCTCTGTTTTGTTTGGATTCAGGAAATGTAATAAAATAAATTATATTGCCTATCCTCTCAAGATACCTGGAATCAGTGTTACAAGTACCACAGGCACATCGTTTTTCCATTTTTGAAGCATAAACCCCATAAAACCGATGCGAGCTTCGGATCTTCCAATGTTTCTCTATGGCGCTGAAACCTAAAGATGTCCGAGTTCCGCTCCCCGTGCAACTGATACTCGACTGCCATTGGCTAGTCTGCGTTTGAGGGGAGGGGCTTACCGATTGTACATTTCACTAAACTATGTATTTTACAGTAACTGAACTGGATGTGTTGCATCACTAAACAAACAGATATGACTGGATGAAATTTCTTTTGGAAGCAAACAGTGTTGCTTTTTGAATTAATTTGTGCTTAGCTGGCTGATTATCTTTCTTACAGGATTCTCCTCCAAAGCCTGCCGTCAGTTCGGCTCCCACCCCTGCCATAGTGCGTCCTGGCTCCCTCCCACTGTACCTGGGTTATGACGGCCTGCAGCCCACCATGCCCTCCCCTACCTCTGTCATCACACACACCCCACCATCCAACCGCACACTGGGGTAAGAGCACGACCACAGCCTATCAATGAGGAGCCAGTGCTTTTGGCCGTCAGCCTGTTCTGTGTGACTCATTTCTATATGACTCACTGTGCTGCTCTAAGTTGATTTGGTTGTAATCCTTAGGAAACTGTGGGCAGCTGGCTCATTTATGCTGTGCTTGACGTTCCACGAATGTTTGGTCAGATAGTGGACAGGAGGAGAGCAGAACTTCAGTCTGTGCATTGCTTTCTGCTCTCGCTGCTTATGCAAACTGGGCATTTCTCTTCTTCTGTTTTAGATCTCCCACAGTGCCGTACCCAATGATGATGCTTCCCAATGGTCAAACAGTTCCTGTGCTTCCAGGGCCTATGCAGATGCCCTCTGTGATATCTGTAAGTTTGAAGTGTATTTCTGAGTATTGGAATATAAATATGTGGAGTATAAAGAGATGGCCCACTCAGAGGAAAAGGAATGGGAGAGATGGTGACACTTGCCTTTTTGTTTACTGTAAAACTGATTTTCATAATATGGTCTGCTAGATCTGTGGATTAACATTCATTGTAATTAAAACTGAAACTATTAAAATACTTTTTTACTTAATTAAAGCTGAAATAAAGTAAAATATAAATATTACATGGAAAAAAAAAACTTGCCTTGAAACTGAATTAAAATAAGTTTTAGTTAAAGTACTTTTAGTTTTAGTTAAAGCACATTACAAATTTTACTAAAACAACATTAAAATTTAAGTGAAAACTGGACATTTAAAAATAAATGCAAAATTTATTAATAACTACTATAATTGTATATAAATAATACTAAAATAACACTTCACAGTAACTAATAATTATTTTGAGTTTTTTAATAAACATTGATATTTTCCAGATAATATTTAAATAATTTATTTTGACTTTATTACAGTAACAATAGTATTATTTATTTAATTTTTATTTAAAAATAAAAATTAAATCAGTCTTAAAATATATAGCTGCCTTTATAATTTGAGAAAGAAGTCCTTAGTATCATGTTTAGGAGTCTGTAAAAATGCCTTGTGTTAGCATAATTTGAGCTGGAAGCAAACTTTGTTGATTTGAAATATATTATTGAAATGTAATCCTGACAGACAGTTGGAGATTTCAGTCTTCCAATACCTATTACTTAGAAAATAGATTCTCGTGACTTACCTTGAAGGGACTTTGCTGTGATTCAGTTTAAGACAAAGTGTGTAATATTTTCCCAATGTTTAAGTGTCATACAACCCCCTTGTTTCAGCACAGTGTCACTTGTAGCTCAAAAATGACTCATTTCTCTTTTAAAATGTGAGCTGCCATTTCTGATCTTTCATAATTTGCCTCATAATATGTTTTGCATTTGGCCTTGTGGTGTAGCTGGCGAGGCCTCTGTGTATGGTGCCCAACATTCCAGGAATTCCCGGCCCTCCACTAGGGGGCAGCAGCAGCGGCTCGTCTTCACCCTCTGGTTATAACCCCCACAATGAGGCAAAGATGGTGAGGGCAAATCTATTTTCTTCCTAATCCAGCCTGTGGATCATTTTACAAAATGCTCGGATGCCTTGCCTTGCCTAGAGTTCCCATGTTGAAAGTCTTTATCCAGCACATCACATGGGTGATAGTTTTCACAACAAACAAACACAGGCTGTTGGAATAAAGCATCTCTGTCATTAACAGTTTGTATTTCAAATATACTTGCTGTGTAATTTGGCTCATTTGATTCTAAAAATAAAATAGAAACTGAAATATAAAAATATAAGCCAATTCAAATTATTAATAAATACTATAGTAGTAAATAAATAATACTAAAATAACACTAGAAAAAGTAACAAAACGCAACAAATTTTGCTATTTTTATGTTTTCTTTAGTATTAATAAATAGCACTACGTTTCTTGAGAGATGTTTGCTTAAGATTTGAAAAAAAAAAAAGAAAAGCCATGGAGAAAAAAATCTAGATGACCATATTAAACTAAAGAAATAAAATGCAGAAGTTCACACTGTTATTTCCTTTCTGTCACATGATTTCTCTCATCAGTGCTTGATGAGTTGCGGTTCACAGTTTTATGAAATGCTCATTACACATAAAAGAGAAAAAAAATTGAATGTTGCGGCTGTAACAGCTGCCTTACAATTAGACAGAATGCCATCTTGTGCCATATTACCATGATGTTTTTGTTGTTGTCCTTAGAGGTTGAAAGCAGCATTATCTCAGCAGATGCCCACAGCTCAGGGTTGTCTTGGTGTGGCGATGGGGTCCAGTGCGATGGTCCCTCAGAGAGTGGAGCAAAGCCAGCTGCTGGTCCAGCATCCAGACGCCCCATCCCCTGCTCAGCCACAGGTATGGTGTATCTTCACACTCGAATTGTCGAGTGTAAACATTATATATACACATCAGATGCATTTGTGTTTGTCAGGGAGCAATCTTTCACTTTACTGTGGCATTACGCAGTAAACATCTCTGTTTACTCTGCCCTGCTGTGTTCAGGTGTCACCCGCTCAGCCCACCGGAGGTCGCAGGCGGAGGACGGCTGATGACGACCCTGATGAGAGGAGGCAGCGCTTCCTGGAGCGGAACCGGGCAGCAGCTTCTCGTTGCAGACAGAAACGCAAGATATGGGTCTGCTCTCTGGAGAAGAAGGCCGAAGAACTCACCTCCATCAACGTCTCGCTGTCGGTTAGTGTGTGCGAAAGATTTTCCGACCTTTTATATTTTTTAATCTAAAATCCGAATGAGCACTGATATATTGCTTATTGGAATTTGAGAAATGTGTGTCATGGTTCCTCTGTGTCCTTCCAAATTTAGACGGTATGTACATTTCTGAATGCAATGCATGGAAAACCCAGATTTTATGCAAACAGAGCATACTGTGTGGGATTCCGTTTCCCATGAATGACTTCATTTGTCCATAACTTCTATCTAAAAAGTCAAGATTGAACCGAAAGCAATATCAACTGTGATGTTTTGTTACTTTTGTGGGGAAAAGTTAAGAGAGGTTTTGTTTGCACAAAAAAAGCACCAAAAAAAATGCAAAAAAGGCTGTATTTATTTCATAGATAACTGGATGTTGCTCACCAGGATGTAAATATGTAATGTAATGAAATTATGTGACAAATTTGTAGCAAACCATGGTCTGAAATATAAAACCTTTACTGCAAACCAGTTTTTAAAATATTTTCTTTTTTTTTAAAATATCTTTACATATACTGTAGTATTGCTAGTATCTTATTCCAAACATAACCTGAAACTAGATGTTTTATTTTATTTTATTTTATTTCATTACTGTTATTGACATTATTTCAAATTAACTTTATCATTGATACTATTAATAATAATAATTTTATTTATTGTAAGAATAGAACATTTTTATATATGTATTATTTATGTATTTATTATTGTTTTTGTTATTTCATTTTGTTTTATCTTTTGTTATTATTATTATTGTTTTATTTTATTATTATTGTCCTTATTTTATAAAATAAAATATTTCTTTTTTTATTTTTGTCATGTTTCTTCTTATTGTTTTTTTCTTCTTCATTCGTTTTGTTGTGTGCATTGATGGTTTGGCATTGTACTTTGAAATTGAGTGGATACAAATATGTTTGCAATTGCTTTGTTGTCAGCTAGTGTCAAAGAGTGATGTTCACACTTTTTTGTTTTCCTGTATTTTTCTGTGTACAAGAACGAGGTGTCTCATCTGCGAAACGAAGTTGCTCATCTGAAGCAGTTGCTGTTAGCCCATAAAGACTGTCCCGTCACCAGCCTCCAAAAGAAAGCCGTCTACTTGGGTGAGTGGAGCTCACGTTGAGGTCTTTCTCCTGCATCTGCAGGACCTAACCTTCATTTATTGATGTCTCTCAGGAGAGGAGCACATGAAAGAGACGTCTGAGCAAACGGGCTCCCCGGCACCGGTCATTCAGCACAGCTCTCTGGCCCCCAGCCCCTCGTCCGCGGTAGGCCCCAACGGCCTGAACTCCCGCGCCGCGGCCGAGGCGGTGGCCATGTCAGTGCTGGCGGGGATGGGCAACCAGCGAGGGGAGAGCGGCGGGCCGTCGCACGTCATCATGGCCACACAGTCCCACCCATCCAGCAGATGATGAGAGCAGGTAACAGTCTGCCTGGGACTCTCCGCATCCCGGGAGAGGGGGGCAGATCTGCGAGATTCCCTCTCACGCCATCACACTCTGGCCTGGAGCTCAGCTGCATTCTGGGAATGAAACTGGGACTATGTACACATATAGAGAGAGACAGAAGGAGATTGTCGTTCACTATGCCATAGACTATGGGGGCTGGACTCCAAGCCATGCTCTCATTTGCATCCGCTGTAACTCCTGCTCCTTCCTTCAACTTCCTCCTGCTCCTCCACTGGCTGTAGGACTGCAAAGCACTTCCTGTCATTAAACGTATCCCCACAGACACACGCTGCAATAAAGACATTGTTTGAACCGTGACTCGGTGTATGCACTCGGTGTATGTCACACATGCAGTTGCGATGATGCAATACTTTATATATTCTTATATATATATATATGTATTAGTGAGTGTGTGTGTTTGAGAGAAACGTGATGCTTTAATGTTCTGTAGGATCTTCTACCTTGCTATTTTAGAGCAGGTTTTTAGTTTTCAGGTAGCCATCCCCCTCATCTGACCCTCGCTCATCTTACCTCATTTTTAACCTGTTATATACGTTTATAATCGACGTGTGCATGTGTGCTTCTCGTGTGGGTGTACAGTGATGTACAATAGCAGTTTGTGATGGACTGATACACTAAGACTGCCTTGTTAGCATGCAAACTTTTTGCTATATATAAACTGTATTGTATTGGCACATTGCGTGCAGTTTGGGCTATGGAACCTCATAGTTTGGTCCTATCGTTGTTTTCTTGTGTACGACAAACTCGGAAACCGCAAACAGCATACTGTCCGAGGTCAATCAGGACCCTTGTCTTGAGAAATCAATATATTTACAGTTTTAAATTATGCCATTTCCTTTCTCTGTGATCACAATGTTTTAAATACAGCTTCAGATTGAGTTACGTTGGCCATTACGAGTTAAGTCTCCTAAAGTAGTCTGAGACTTTTGCCCTGTCTTTTTCTTTTTTTATTAGTTATTGTCTACCCCTGCTACAGTGTTCTTTATGGAATCCCATTTCTGCTTCATAAAAGAAAAAAAAATGCTTTGGTAAATAATTACCGTATTAGATAAAATGTCAGTATTATTACATATTAAGTCATTATGAGATAAAACATCAAAAGTATGACATGCATAATTATGAGATTAAAAAGTAGACAATAAAGCATAAATGTCATGATAATGACATAAAAACCATAACATAGTCAAAATCGTGCCATAAAAATTTAAATTATAAAAAAAGTACATTTTGAAATTGAGAATTTTTTTTTTTGACTTTTATCCCATAATTATGATTTACGAAGTATGTCATAAAAGTAAAAATTGACCAAAAAAATGGATAAAAAGTCATAATTATGTCAGAAATCAGAACTTATGAAAAGTCAAAAATGAAAAAATGACTTTTCTTCATAATTTTGACTTTTCTCATAATGACTTGGTATGTCATGATTTTGACTTGTAATTACAACAGTTATTTACAATTTCATAATTTCTCATGATAGTGTCTTACAATGAAGACTTATCTCATTATGTCTTAGTATCTAACAATGTTGACTATGTATACTGTATATATATCGTAATTTTTTTTTTGTATGTGGCAGAAATTGGCTTTCATTGTGCTCAATTTACAGAAATACAGCCTTAGTGCCTCTGTACCCCCCCGTGCAGTCATTTTCACAACTACCCGATTGTTAAAGTTGATATCACGATGCTTTGTAACACTATTTGTTTCTCTGGTTGCTTATCAACTCATTAACATGCACAATCCCTTATAACCAATTAGAAGAGAAGAGGATTCTGCCTTATTAATCACATGAGTGCCTCTTTTTAGGTTAACCTCACTCCGTGTCGCTGAGCCGACTGGTCACCTAGCATATTCAGGCATCTGTACCATCAGACCTGGGGTAATGAATTAACAGTAATGCCTTTAATAACAGCCGGAGAGCACTGCCCTTAATTTTAAGCATATTCTATACTGCCACCTGGATGTAATAGAGTGCTATTACATGTAACTAGAAAGGCTGCAGGGAACAAAGAGTGTCCAATTCTACTGTTGTTTGAATGCTTTTATCTGTATTAAGATGTTTATCCAAACACATGGTCTTTTTACGCAATATCAGACACTTTAAAAAAAAAATAAGGCAGCATATAAACAAGGGACTAAGATGTACTGTTGTTGCTCAATGTATGTAACTTGAACGTTCTTTCATTTTCTGTCGTTATTTGCAGTGCGTAATGCTGCATTAACACAATGTTAGTCCAAAATGTATATAGGCCTGTCAGAATGCACTAAAAGACATTTTGGGTTCATTTTTCCAGTTTGGTGTCTCAGAGATTGTCAGCTACTCTTTTAAATAGCATATCAAGGTTACCACTTAACCGATATCTCACAAATGACTCCTGGTTTAAGTGTTGACCCTGGCTTTTCTGTTATATTATCTGCTGGCACTGTAGTCATTCAGCCAGACCCATGTAGAGGATTGTTGATCTGAAATGAGCAGAATGGAGAATTTTTAGCTTCACTGGCACTTTTTCTAAGATTTCATTTTTTCATTGTACGCTGCCAGGACTATAGAAATGACCTATTATAATAAATCTTTTTTTGTGTGTGTGTTGTAAGACTGAAAAGTACAAATTCTTTTGTAGACTTTCTTTTCTCGTTCTATTTTTGTTCTTCTAACACTTTGTACTCAAATATTTTTAGGTATTTTTATTTGTATAGATTAGTAAGAATGCCCCCTTTTACTGATAATCACTTGTTGTACCAGATTTCTGATGGACTTAATGATCCATAATTCCAACATGATACACAATTAATTTATTATGGAATTAGTTCATGCAAGGCAAATTCAATGCAGTTTCCCTGAGATAGATTGAACAAAAGTTGTTTGGAGTTAGGCTAAAGAAAAAAAAGAGGATACTGTGGAAAAAACTTGTTTAAATGTATGTCTTTTATGGGAAATAACCTCACTCACTCCAAGTTTGACTGATTGTTTTTTAAATTGTCCTTGTAATGTACATATGTGTACCATATATTATTTACTATTTTCATGCATGTTGAAGTGAAATACTCTGAACACAGTGCTGCAGTTTTGATTAAACAAAAAAACCAAACAAATGTTTCTAGTCTTATTTAGGCACCATTAAAGACTGTACATACTTCAAATGTTTTATGTTTTGAAATATAATAATTGGTTGATTCTTATAAACTTTGATTTGGAGATTTATTGGTTCACTAAACTGAACTCATGAAAACTTTGAGTCTTTTATATTATAGAGGACAGGGTTTTTTTTTGTGATACCAGATGTTTGGAAGTGTAACATGTTAACAGTAATATGTGATTTAAAAATTTTAGGGAAAAAAAATTATATTCAATGCATTTTTTTAATAAATATACAACACTTTGAATATCAATTTAAAATAAATCACAATAGTAATAATATACTTATACAAGTAGCATTTAATTTAAAAATAAAGTAAATACATAACTTCATTAAAAATGAAATGTAATAAGCAATGTTTCTTATATGCACCAAACATTATAATGGTCTTATATTATAAAATGTACATAAAATATGATTTACATAACAGTAATATAAAAGTAGCAGTAATAGTATACATATATAATGTTGTTACGGAAGCAGACTCAACCAGAGAATAAGATTAACAATGGATGTTTATTTAGGATCAGCAGAGCAAGGATGACTGAATACGGTGAGTAGTTAATCCAGTAGACAAGTTGGGGTACGATGAGAGGGTGATACGATATCTTTGTTTTGACAGGAATACTAGGAGCTTGGAACAGGACACACACCTCACACAGGCAGAGTAGCAGGTTTCTGGAGCAGACAGACTGGGGTACTCTGGGGAGACAACACTGGAGGTAAGTACACAAGGAGGTAAGCCGCTGTGATGAGTAGTCCACTTTGTATGAAGGAGACCAGACAATGAGGTGCTGTGAGGTGTGTGCATTTATGTCTGAGGTGATTAGTGTCAAAACGATGTGCAGGTGCGTGTGATTAGAACTCGGGTGAGAGAGTGCGCTGTGATTGGTTGGTGACAGAGCCTGGCTGATCTGTAACAAATGTTAATATGCATAAAAATTATTGAAAATTCAAAGTAAATACATAACTATATCAAAATAAAAAATAGATGTATTAACATGATGTATTAACAAGTAATGTTTCTTATACCAAACACTATAATAGTCTTATAGCAGTAATGTGCATATACAGGTGCATCTCAATAAATTAGAATGTCGTGGAAAAGTTAATTTATTTCAGTAATTCAACTCAAATTGTGAAACTCGTGTATTAAATAAATTCAGTGCACACAGACTGAAGTAGTTTAAGTCTTTGGTTCTTTTAATTGTGATGATTTAGGCTCACATTTAACAAAAACCCTCTAAAACCCAAAAAATTCACTCTCTCAACAAATTAGAATATGGTGACATGCCAATCAGCTAATCAACTCAAAACACCTGCAAAAGTTTCCTGAGCCTTCAAAATGGTCTCTCAGTTTTGATTCCTCAGCTCCACACCATCATGGGAAGGCTCTTTGGTCTGTGGTGTCCCAGGCAATCATGACACCCTTCACAAGAGAGGGTAAGCCACAAACATTCATTGCCAAAGAAGCTGGCTGTTCACAGAGTGCTGTATCCAAGCATGTTAACAGAAAGTTGAGTGGAAGGAAAAAGTGTGGAAGAAGAAGATGCACAACCAACTGAGAGAACTGCAGCCTTATGAGTATTGTCAAGCAAAATCAGTTCAAGAATTTGGATGAACTTCACAAGGAATGGACTGAGGCTGGGGTCAAGGCATCAAGAGCCACCACATACAGATGTGTCAAGGAATTTGGCTACAGTTGTCGTATTCCTCTTGTTAAGCCACTCCTAACCACAGACAACGTCAGAGGCGTCTTACCTGGGCTAAGGAGAAGAAGAACTGGATTGTTGCCCAGTGGTCCAAAGTCCTCTTTTCAGATGAGAGCAAGTTTTGTATTTCATTTGAAAACCAAGGTCCTAGAGTCTGGATGAAGGTGGAGAAGCTCATAGCCCAAGTTGCATGAAGTCCAGTGTTAAGTTTCCACAGTCTGTGATGATTTGGGGTGCAATGTAATCTGGTTTTTTGAAAACCAATGTCACTGCACCTGTTTACCAAGACATTTTAGAGCACTTCATGCTTCCTTCTGCTGACCGGCTGACAAGATGCTGATTTCATTTTCCAGCAGGATTTGGCACCTGCCCACACTGCCAAAAACACCAGAAGTTGGTTAAATGACCATGGTGTTGGTGTGCTTGACTGGCCAGCAAATTCACCAGACCTGAACCCATAGAGAATCTATGGGGTATTGTCAAGAGGAAAATGGAAAAACAAGAGACCAAAAATGCAGATGAGCTGAAGGCCACTGCCAAAGAAACCTGGGCTTCCGTACAGGGCCGTACGCAGGTTTTTATAAATACCGAGGTCCCAAAATGGAGATTGGTAGGGGGGTTCGGGGGCATGCTCCCCCGAGAAAATGTTGATTTTCCTAACCTACATGTGTGCATTTTAAGATGTTTTACGGATCATAAATTGGATAATAATATAGGTTTTAAAAACCAAGTCAATTAGGCAGTGATCGCATAAAATATTTTTCAAGATAACAGATTCTTAAACATGAGAATCAGATTAAATGTTGCAATGAATGATCCATGCTATACAAACTGGAAACAGAGAAGATATAGTTTATGTTTATGAATTTAATAAACTGCTGTAATTATCCTGGTAGCCTTCAGTAAAATCATGTCTCTAAAACGATTAAACATATTTTTTATTTATTTATTTATTTATTTCAGTAAAGTGATTTTTACATTTTATGGACATTTTTACCTTTAGTGAATTAGAATAAGACATTTGGGCTTTTACCAAGCAAATGAAATCAACACATGTGTGCATCTGAAGTGGGATTTAAATGTATTTACACAATGTTTAATGCAAGACATGAATGCATTCAACCTGCAATTACAAATGCATGAATAATGTTTTGATATATTAAACATAAAACGTTGAATACTGATATTTGAAGTGATTTAAAACATGAAAAAATCGAAAAAATAGTCGAAATGTGAAATTAAAACCACCAATAGGTGGCAGCAAATCATTGTTAATAAGTGAGTCATTACGATTGAACCGAATCATTTAAACAGTTGATTCATTCAGAGATGGCTTATGCATCATGTGGACTCAGAGACGCAAACGTGCTGTGGCTGTGTTTGGAATGATTTTTGTTGGCGAAATAGAGCAAAAACAGGCAATATGGTGTCTAAAACGTTAGTCTCTTAATGAAATTGTTTATTGAGCTGTTGTAAAAAAATCAATATAACATTAGTAATCATGGTAATTTTCGGAGAAAAACGGCACTCTTCGTGTGAGATTGATTAACTATATGAAGTGGTATAAATACAGTATATACATTTTCTGCCCCCATGTCTTGAATTCGTGATCATTCTAAATGCAGTGAAAGAGCTTACTCTAAATGCGCACGCACACTAGTCTAGACTTAACTAATGTACGCGCGGCGCGTGCACTCTCTACTGGTGTCAAATCGCACATCGTTAAAACAACAATTACTATATTATAGCAGACAGTGTCAACGCACAACCCTGCTGAGGCATCTCAGATGAGAAGATCTGTTATCTTGGCTTTTTATCCTTGCAGCACCAAAGCAGAATTAATATGAGGTAATTATTTTACATCTTCTGATATTGGAAAAATACCGAGGTCAGCCTCCAGGGACCTCAATAATTGGGTACGGCCTGCTTCATTACCACCTCAGCAGTGCCACAAACTGATCACCTCCATGCCACGCCAATTGAGTACAGTAAGTTAAACAAGGAGCCCCTACCAAGTATTGAGTACATATACAGTAAATGAACATACTTTCCAGAAGGCCAACAGTTCACTAAAAATGTTTTTTTTATTGGTCTTATGAAGTATTCTAATTTGTTGAGATAGTGAATTGGTGGGTTTTTGTTAAATGTGAGCCTAAATCATCACAATTAAAAGAACCAAAGACTTAAACTACTTCAGTCTATGTGCATTGAATATATTTAATACACGAGTTTCACAATTTGAGTTGAATTACTGAAATAAGTGAACTTTTGCATGACATTCTAATTTATTGAGATGCACCTGTATAAAGATAATATTTAATTTATAACAATATTTAACTTAAAAATAAAAATAAATACATAACATACATATACATAACAGTATCAAATACAGGATCATAGCTATTAAACTATTTCTTATGATATTAAATCTGTTTTTAACCTCAGAATGATCTCAAAGGAGGTGCTAAAGTGGCTATGCTTTAAAATTAAATTATTATAATCTTAATTCAAGTAATAAAGGATTTTGAAAGTCTAACAGTAATCAGCATTGAGTACTATTGTTACCCGGTTTAAATGTTTCAAAATGATTAACAGTTGAAAACATTTATTAGAAATTTAGAAAAGTAATCAAAAAGTAATCAAATGTAACCAGTTACATTAATAAAGTAATTGAAATAGTTACACATAGTAGTTAGACACTACTTACGATTACATTTTAAATAGGATAACTTGCAATCTGTAACCAATTACATATATATAAAACAGATGATCAACACAAGATAATTCAACCATTTAGATAAATTAACTACACGCTTTGCAAACAAGGCCCGGTTTTACGGGGGTGCTAGAGGGTGCTCAAACGAAAGCAAGAGCACCCTCAGTTGAAGTTGTAGCTCTCTCACAGACCACCAAAGGTTTCTTTTTACACCGTATTTTTGCAGCGCTGAGCAGTGTAGCCAATCAGAGACATATCTGCTGATTTCTTGAAGTCAATGGCCAATCAGAGGCGTTAGAATCCACTCACCGCTCAAAAAACTATTTCCTTATCCAGTATATGCTCGCAAATCTATTCATTATAACAAATCATACACACAATGTAAATAAGAGATTTATTGTGTGACAAAAATATGACAAAATGCCTACCTTTGTGAGTCGTCACATAAAGGCAGTCGATGTAAGCGCGTTGTTCTTCACTTACTCATATACAACTCTGAAGAGGATTTATTCTCCTTAGGTGATAACTTCACAGTGAAAGCCCTGCACAATTCATTAGATATTGCAACTTGTAATGTATTGTTTTCTATTGAAAATAATGAGAATGAGAATATATATATATGTATATGGGTTTTTTTTGGTCAAAAAAGATTCCCGACCCCCCCTTGTCTATCAGATAGTACATAACATCATATTACAAGCTGTCGCTAGAGGGCGCGTGCGTGTCGTCTCGAGGTGTGTGTGTGTGTGTTTGGGGGTGTCATTGATCCCATACAGGAGGTAAACGTGATCACGTGACCGCACAGTGCCGTTGGTGAGTTCTTCTCACAGCATGGCGGAAGGAGTAGTTGTCCGGATGGATTGTTACTCACCTTTTAATTCATGTCTTCTGTCTTGACGGGAGGATTTTTGGCTATCGAAACGCGTTTCATCACACTTAAAACAACTTCAGCGTATTCTCACGACGATGGCAGACCGCGGTGTGGATTTTGCAGCTTTACCGAAAGAGCTTAGAGAGCGGTTGGCGGAGTTGGAGCTCGAGCTGTCTGAAGGTAAGAGATGGAGTTATCGCCTTAATAATTTTAATAATATTAACCTAATATTTAAATCTCACAGTCGTATGGCGCTATAACAGACACAAATGTAAGCTCAAACAGACGGCTGTCTACTGTTTTGTGTTAATGTTTGAATGTCCTCTGTTTCCATTCAGAGAATTTCATTTCAAACCGGCTGTGCTTCAAAAACTAGTGAGCTGCCTACCTAGAGAGAATGTCTGGATGCCCAAAATGCAGTTTCTAAGGTTCCGAACGCGCCTGTGATGCCCAGACATGCTGTCTAGGTAGGCAGCTCACTAGGTTTCGAAACACAGCCGGAGTGTGTCGGCAGAAATTATGATTTTCCTTTCTCAAATGTGCTTTTAAACTCGTGTAAATGAAAGAACCGAACGTGAATGAGAAGTAGAATAACGTTGCTGCTGCATCCGGCCGTTAATTTCATCTCAAGAGACTGAGACTATTGTTTGTTCAGTGATCTACCTCAAAGAAAAGAGAGCCCTTGACAGTTCTGCTAGTCACAATACCGTAGTACAGAGACACATCGAGTGCATATGGGTTTATGTATGTTACCATCTTTGTTGTTCTCAAAGCCCTTTGTTTTCAGATTTGAGACGTTGTTAAAGGGGCACCACTTTTTCTGTCAGTGTGTCTGGGCTTTAATGCGAAACTCAATGGCTGCGCTGGTCTGTTTTTGCTGTACTCGAGTCGTGTTTGCACACAGACATCTGTCAAACACACCTTTTCTGTAGACATTTCATCTCTCCCTTTAGTCATTATTACAAAATGATGATTGTCCAATTTGATATTACAATTGTTTGATTCTTGTAAACTATATTTTCAGCCCTTACTGACTCTTAGTCAGCTTAGAGATTCCATTATTAAATGTATTACTTATTAGTCACTACTTTAGTTTATTCAATTAGTGTTATATATAGTTTATAAATAGTTCTGTATATCTCTATTGCGGGTCTCCTACAGTACCTTCTATCCAGACTTCTGGTTGACATTGACACTTGACTGTACAGTTTTACAGTGAATTTGATGGAAGACCTAATACATTTTTGTATATTGTAAAGAATGTAGGGGTCGACCGATATGTGTTTTTCAGGGCCGATACCGATTATTTCAGACCAAGTAGACCGATAACCGATATTTTTAACCGATATATATGTCTGGTGTAAAAATGAAAATTCGTTTCAAAATTAAGAATAACAAGGGCTCTGACAAAAACTGCCTTCCCTGGTGTTGGTTGCACTTCTTACACTTGTTTTCCTCCATGCATCCATCTACAATAAGGGTAATATAAAGAGAGAGTTAAAAGTGGGGCCACTGTATGCTTCATGATTAAGCCAGTGAATACTTATTACTACAGCTAAACAGCTTGGGGAAATGTAAGTATTTGGCTTCAATAATTTACATGTTAGAAATGTATGTGTAATACCATAACCTCTCATAATTCTTCATTAATTCTTTTCTGATGACTAAATCATAACTTACAAGAGGTGACTATTCAATCATCTAATGCACATCAAATGATTACCTTAAAAAGCACAATGTATATAATAAGCGTAAATAATTTAATTGTCTTCATAGCTCCATTGTAGAAGTTGCGAAGAAGACCGCAACTATTTTAATTAAACTACAGTATAACACTAATAGCCTGTTATAGGCACACTTGGTTCAATAGCCTATTGAAATGTCACAATTTCTGTCGTCCTAATCTTGGCCTATGTGACAGTATCTTAATCTTGGCCTATGTGACAGTAATTTCCATTAGTTTTAATTTACAGTGCAGTGCAAATGAAGCCATAAAACATTAATTTCATTTATCTTTTAATCAAATAAGAGTTAAACTATTTTTTGGCAAACAAATGGGTTTACTATTAAAATTAAAACATGGATGAAATAGCGTATTGTGTGATTATTCTTTTAAACAAAAGTTGTAATAATTGTTGTAGTAGTTGCTGTGGTAGTATTAGTAGATAAACCGAACTTTTATTTTGACGGGTTGCCATGAGGAGGTTTAAGGAGGTACATAAGTTTCTGTAGCCTACGTATGATATGAGGATAGTTTTACTCAAATGAAACGGTCAAATGCTCATGAAGTAACTCTCAGAGCAGTTCTGGGGATGTTGTTCATGTATTTATGTCCTCATTTAGTGAGAAGGCAGATGCTGAAAACACCGCGAGCGTCGCGCACTTCAGTGTGTGTGTGTGTGTGTGTGTGGTAATCAAAACCGCGCGTCTGTGCCATTCACATATACAGAAACATGCAGAATTCATATTTAAATAGTCTTTTTGCGGCTTAATGTTTACAGATAGTCCATAGCGCGAGTCGATTTAAGTGTACTGACCTACTTTTGATTAATTCGTCCAAACTTTGACAAATGACTCCGCGTTATTCAGTAAATTCCATTTATGACTGGATTCCGCGATTCCGTCCGCGTTTTCGCGGAAACCATAAATAGATAATATTGAGGTGTTTTGAAACTTCAGTGTAGTGGATTGTGATTTATTGCAACTTGAGCAATGTCTTCTGCTGCTGCCTTTGAGAGACAACTGATGTGTGATCGCTGAAGCAGCTCCAGTTGGTAAGCACTGTCGGTGTGAGAGTGCCTTTAGTCTTCCACCTTGATTGGTCGGACTCGTGACTCCAAACAAATCAGATGCGCGGTGGGCGGAGACTGCTCTAGGCCACAGAGTGGTGAGTTCCGACAGGCTGCATCAGAGCCAAATAGCGCGTTTCAAAATTAAATTATTTTATCGGCACATCGGTTTTGAAAATGACCAATACCAATAATCAGAAAAATGCTTAATATCGGCGCCGATAATCGGTCGACCCCTAAAAGAATGTATACACAACCATTCAAAAGTTTGGGGTCTTTAAGAATTTCTGAAAGAAATTTCATAAGCTCACCAAGACATTTGAGGCATAACACAGTAAAAACAGAAATGTTTTGATATTTTGAGTCTTTAATATATATTTTGATACATTTTTAAATGTAATTTATTCCTGTCATGGCAAAGCTGAATTTTCAGAAGCCATTACTCCAGGCTTTAGTGCCACATGATCCTAGAGAAATAATTTTATTATGCTGGTTTGGTGCTCATAAAACTTGTTTATGAATGTTGCAACCAGTTGTTCTGCTTAATAATATTGTGGAAACCATGATCCATTTTTTCCAGAATGCTTTGATGAATATGAGGTTCAGAAGAACAGCATTACAAACACTTTACTGTCTTTTTTTATTAGTTTAATGCATCCTTGCTGAATAAAAAATTACTTTATTAAAAAAATCTTACTGACTCTAACTATTGGAATGGTATTATGCTTTAATTTTTGTTAATATTTCAAAGACCATGCATAGAACCATACTGAGTCCTTCAGTATCATAAAGAGCCTTTTTGCAGCACTAAATGTTTAACGGCGTGACCAATATGATATTATGTTATAGTGTTTTTGTATGTGATAGATCAGCTATCCTGTCTATTCACAAGGTTTAGAAGTTCATTCAGTGTTCATGACATCACAGCGATGGTGTTTCATGCAACGTCATGCATCTTCAAGCATCTTCTCACCGCCATGTCATCCGTCTGTGAAAGGCAGTGCCACTGTACTCATTCACTCTGTCAGAGAGCACTATGTGGGGGAGATGTGTCGGTTTTCAGCTTAGTAATAGTGTTACACAACTGGAAGCATTTAGTGTGTGGGCCACACTCTCAAACAGCTTGTTGATGTGTGCAGCTCCAGGCTGCTTATCAAGAAAACCAGCCCTAGAACCTATAACTGGAGTAACACAACATTTTATGACTGTATGATGATATACTATAAATTATAACCATATAATTACTAATGACCGTTGAGCCACGCATTTTTTGTCATTCAGCCACAGTATCAAATGTTTGCTGAGTGCAAAAGAACGTAATGGAATAGTTTACCCAAATGTTGGAGCAAGAAATGTTGGAGCATATGGCTTTGCAATGACATGAGGGTGAGTAAATCATGACAGAATGCTCATTTTTGGATGAACTGTGTTTTAAACCACTGTTTGCATGTGAACTAGAGGTCTGTGACTTTTTGAGAGTGTGTGAAAACAACATGAAAGCTCTTGCAACTCTGTGTTTAGTGGAGGGTTTTTAGTGCCCTTGGGGGAGGTGAGTGATCTGGAGTGTTTGGTCAATTGGAGGGCGGTTGCAGGCTCCCTCACCCCCTCCTCCTACAGGAGCAGTCTCGCTTGTCGCCTCCCCGGACGGTCACCTCCCCACTAGCGTGTCGCACTCCTGTCCCTGCTTCTCTTCTGCTTGCCCCATCTCTCTTTCTCTCTCTCTAACACTTGGGCTGAGTAGTTCCTGCAGATATGACTCAAATGAATCACTGCTCACTGACCAATCAAAATACACCTAAATTCAGCACAAGCACATTAATCATCTTAATCAGACTAAAAGATAAGCTGTATTTGGATGTTTTGGTCAATATTTAGTAATCATGATTATTAAGCACTGTTAAGAGGGGCCGGTATGACCAAAATTTTATGAGGATTTTTTTTTCAGGAGAGTGATACATATAATTATATATAGAATATTTTACTGTGAAAAAAGGTTGCTATGATATCAGAATTTTAGATACCAGTGAAATTTCACAGTTCTCGATATCCCACAGCAGAAACTAATACTAGAAACCT
The DNA here is from genome assembly GCA_021397915.2 of Tor tambroides. Classification (NCBI taxonomy): domain Eukaryota; kingdom Metazoa; phylum Chordata; class Actinopteri; order Cypriniformes; family Cyprinidae; genus Tor; species Tor tambroides. The sequence continues at coordinate 18,852 of JAFVLL020025450.1, read as the reverse complement.
AGTAATAATACCAAAGTCCCTTTAAGGCAAGTCACTCGGCGGCCATCTTTGAAACGCTTCTCGGGTGTGCAAGTGCAGCTCCAATCTTTTTGAATGGGGAAACATCAAATTCTCCAAATCTGTTCGCCAAGCATAAGATTAAATTTCATATTTGAAATCACCAATGAAATCTGCCAACAACTGTATTATAAATGTTGTTTATTTTGCTCAAATAGAGTTAAAAAAGTTTATTTCTCAGGCTAGACCAGCCAGTGCGCATGCGCAGTCCTAAGCGCACGTCTCAGAATGCTTATTGTTTCTATAGCAATCGGGATTTCTAACGGCAGCTGCAGTGACGCGCTGACTTTACCGATTAGCGATTGGCTCTTTTGCTCAGAAGGCGGGGCTTCGTTCGACAGAGCAGCCACATTGAGGGTTGCATTTTTCCTCATTCAAAACTATACGAGTGACACGTCTTGGGTATTCTATAGTCTTTGAAAATACTAGGTAGGGATGCTTCGATCAGGATTTTTGCAGCCGATACCGGGTACCGATTTCTTGTCATGGTGATGCTGATTCTGATGCGCAACCCTCTACGGACACCTTGGCAATTGAATCGCCATTGGCTAGTAAGTTTTTTAGTTTACTCGCCAGACTGATATACTAGGCCTATATATATATATATACTCTGTAATACACTGTATACTGTATATGTTTGTAAAATGGTACAGCTTTTTAAATATCTGAAAGTACACTCTTAACATCAGTCAGTCAAGCATTATAATATGACATTATGATAATTAGAATTAAAGTAATTAATTAAAACTTAGTAACCATGTATGAATGCATAGACATTTTAACTGAATAACTGAATTTAGGATTGGTGGTGGTGTTTTTTTTTTTTTTTTTGGTTATTCAGTGTTTCTGTAAAAAAAAAAAAGGGAAAAAACTAACAATAATACTGATAAGACGATAATAATAATAATAATAATAATACAAATTCTGCTAAAAAGAACAGTATAAAACGCACTAAGGATTAACGAGCTGCTGGATTCATGAATATTTAATCAGGTTGTTTGCATTCACTCGAACTGATTTGCTGAAATCAAAACAGGGACGATAATAGGTGAGTGCCAGCCAATGAGATTGCCATTTGTGCATTAGTTCCGCCCACTACCGGAAAACCCGGCAGTTCTTAAAAGCTGAAGAAATCCAAAGGAGCTCCATTATTTTGACAGGAAAATACAACAAAGTGTATCGTTTACATGTAGCGCGTCAATTCTGCATGGATTTAAGACTCTCTCTTGCTCTCTCTGCTCTCATCAAAGCGACGGCGAGTCATGCGCCTAGAGTTCATGGTACGTCAAACACAGGTGCGCTGCGCATCCATTCAGAGGAACTGAGAAACAGCACAGATCGCTTGACGGAGAGAGAAACTCTGAAGCGCTCAGTCAGTGTTCCGCGAGTGAATATATCTGTGCTAAACTTATCCTCCGACTCATACACTGGCGAGTAAAATTTGAGAATTTATTAGCCATTGGCTAATATTAAACATCATTTAGTCGCCCAGAGTGAAATTTAGTCGCATATGCGAGTGATTTACTCGCATTGTAGAGGGTTGGATGCTTCAAGCTTAATAGCTATAACATATGTAATAATGTTATAAATAATCACAAAAATGATTTCTTATACAGTGAACATTTTAATATGCCTTTAAAATGGGGTTTATGCATAACATTACATATATCAGGATACTTAATATAAGACAAAAATAAATAAAAGCAAATTGGAGCAGTCTGATCCAACCCACAAGGTTTGTTTAAACATTATCCAATAGTCAGCTTTGGAGGACAAAATAAACATTTAATCTCCTAAAATTGAGAAGTCTGATATAACTTCAGTATTGTCCAATACAAGTCTGAGCAGGAAAAAATTAATAATAATTTAAAAAAGCATTTAAACTCCTAAAATAACTAATTGGAGTAGTTTGATGCAACTCATTAGGTTTAATTTAAAGTGGTCATCGGATGCCCATTTTACACAAGTTGATTTGATCCTTTAGGGTCTTAATGAAAAGTCTATAACATACTTTGGTTAAAATTTCTCAATGGTAGTGTAAAAAACACCTTCTTTACCCTGTCAAAATCAGCTCTGTTTTCAGCACGCTGATCTAGTCCATGTTGCTTTAAATCCTAGTGAGCTCTGCTGACTCCACCCCTCTCTTCCGTGGAGTGACGAGCAGACCATAGATATGTGTAGATTTCCTATTCGACCGTTCCAGATACGTTGACGCGTCAGCCATCTTGCATTCACCATAATAATCAATGAATATTCAAAAATATACAAGCGTATAACTTGCTGTTGTAGACGCACACAGTCAATGCGCTCAAAGATTCGCAGACCGTTCCAAAAATGGCGGATGGCTTACGTATCGCGGCCCATAGAAACAGTCCATAATGAGGCATCTAGGTATATCTATGGAGCATACTAAACTTCAGCCACGAAACTGGCTAACTAGCGCATTATTAGGAAAGGTGATTTGCAAAGATTCATAAAAACCCTTATACTCACTTCTTCTGTAGATAAAGCTGGATCACGATCGGGGATCGGCGCATTCACTTCAAAGCAAAAGTAACGTTAATCCTCTGCCTTCAGCGGCTCAGATGTCAGGAGTAAATAAAGACTGCTATATTCATTATTGCATCCAACAACTAAACACCTCAATTTAGGGCTGTGCAATTAATCACATGCAATTCTCATGCGCATCTCGTCAGTAAAGCTGGTTCCGTGATTAGCGCTAAATCTCCATCACCTGTTTTCAAATGGAGCGGCAGTTAATACACAGAACCGTAGTTCACTGACAAGCTACGCGATATCGCGTTCATAATCGAATGCGATTCATCTGCGATATTGAACGTGATATTGCCTAGCTTGTCTGTGAACTACGGCTCTGCACAGCCCTAACCTCAATCACTTAATCTGAGACTTGTCTTCCCCTGCACCGGAGCTGACACAGTGGTGGACAGCCCTCAGTTCACTTAGGGCGGGTCTAAGGTAAAACGGCCTTGTCAATCAACTCTCGTGGGAGCGGCCTGTACAAACCTATGTCATTCTGACAGGAACCTCAGAACGAGGTTTTGAGAAAGGGGATTTTAATCCAGGGATTTAAAAAAAAAAAACCAATGGGTGGAGTTTTATCATTATAGGATGGATGTGTACACACGCTTCCAACACACATTTATGTTCAGACAGCTTGAAAAGTGAGTTTTGCATCCGGTGACCCCTTTAACATTGTCCGATGTTAGAGAGAGGACAAAATAAATAGAAACATTTAAACTCCAACATGGAGAAGTCTGATGTAACTCATAAGGTTTAATACTGTCCAATATGAGACTGTAGAGGAAAAAAGAAATAGAAACATTTAAACTACTGAAAGATCAAAACAGTTCGATCACAGTTATATCCACGGGTGCTGCGGATAATCCGCGGGTTGGGTAATAAATGCATTCTGATTATTTGCGGGTGGATAAAATAAATCATAAATGATGCAAATATTAACTACATTTTTTTTAAAATGCATTTTTTTTTCATGCAGATGATTTCATTTGTGTGTGTGTGTTCGCCTGATCGGGAAGTTGCAGTGACAGAAACGGTGACATTCCAGATAAAGTTTTAAAGGAGTAAAGCCTGTGTTAATGCTATTGAGTAGGCTAATATGACCAAAGAAGAACTTTTGTTTTATAAATAAATATTAATTTAAAAGCAGCTCACAATCAGCATATTATGTTACCGTTACCCCTTACAGCTCCGACGAGGTTTTGTTCTGTCCTCCACACGGTGCCAAATCACAAAAGACTATTTTTAGCCAAGCAGCGCGGAGAGCCGCTTCAGAAACATGCCGCGGCTGGCCGGTAAAAACACAATCATTGACTAGAGCGGCTGCGATCAGCTCCGGTTCCCGTGGAGCCGTAACGCGCCAGAGACGTGTGCAGTGATGCGCAGATCAGCTCCAACGTCCATTCATCATATCATCATGCAAAACATACAAATAGCGAATTTTTCATTGTTTATCGAAACGCCACAGCATTTCCACACCGGCAGTACATGACTGTGGCGCCAAATCATTTATGTCCCCACACATCATATACTTCCTCACGCGTTGACGTCATCAAATTGCGATCGGTTCATGAGATCGGCCAAATATAGTGAGTACCGATCGAGTCATAAAATGTGATTATCGGCCAATACCGATCTCCGGGCGATCGATCGGAGCATCCCTAATAGTAGGTTAACTAAAGACCTGGATGTTAAGTTTCAGCTTCTACGAGGGAAGGCTAGAAAAGAATGACTTTTATCAACATACTGCACTCACTTAAATTTAATCTTTAAAAAATGCAAATAATTTAATAACACTGTTTAATGTTATGTTAAAGGGATAGTTCACCCAAAAATGAAAATGATGTCATTAATTAATGAACTTTACCATTAAATTAAAAAAATATTATGAAGACTTGAATATTGTGAATGTTTTTTTATTCTAGTTCTGCTTTGCTCTAAAATATTGCTTTGGCTGCATATAAAGTCAGCACTAAGTCTGTCCACTGAGCATCTTATTAGAAACATTTGTACACTAAAAAGTAGCTATAAATGTTTAAATCTATTGATTCAAGACATTTTGGCCTATTTTCCAGATATCCAAATGGAAATCTGCACCAGTGATCACTATAATGATTTTAAAAAATCATGAATGTCTGGAAAACTTCTGGAAATGCACTGGTCTGAAACGATATAAACCCTGGTTTCTGATTTGCTGTGTAAAAGGAGTTTGTGCTGTTGCCATCTCTTGCGTCTGTCCTTTTAATTCTGGATCTGTGCGTGGTTTCCACAAGGGCACATATTGACCTTGGAGGGTAGAGATATTTCACATTACCATACTCCGCTGGGGCTTTTTACAGTGCAAAGTCTCTGTCCAAATTATCTCCTACATAATGACCTAATTCTGCAGGGTTGTAGTGATCATAGTAACAATAAGCACCATTGAGCTGATCTGGACTATGGTGGTTTTGATCTGAACTGGTATGTGAAGCTTTCAACTGAAACCTTTGTGTCCCAAATGACCAGCTCTGGGAGAGGAGACATGGACTCAGTCTTCAAGCTTGCGTGTGTGTGTGTGTGTGTGTGTGTGTGTGCGTGCACGCACATCCACCCTGTGGCCTCCTTACCAAATGAGGCATCCCATCAACAATTGTGATAAATCTAGACTCTTCTAAACAAAAATAACACCTTGATAATCTCTATATTCAAGTGAGCCCCTAATTATAATTCTTCTGTCTAGTAGTGCTTGTACACCATGTAATAAAACCAATGCTGTCATCCGTGAGTCATATAAAGGTGTTGCAGGAAGTTGAGTGCAGCCTGAATCTGCTCTTGAATGTGTGCCACTCTTTGTCTAACCGGCTTAACGTACAATTGAACTCAAACAATAAAAAAATAATTCAAGCTCCTGCTGACGTTGGTCAGAAGATCCTTAGCTCTCTAATCTCTTCTAAATAGTTTATTGTTCTTCTTAAGAACAAAGGAAAATTAGCCGGATACACAACCCAATATCTTCTGAATATCATGGATGGATCCTATGGTGTGCCAGCTTACTTAAATCACTCCTGTCACTTTGAGGGTGAGTTCTTTAAAAATCCTGGATTGTTAGTGGCCTCTGTGGACAGCTGTGATGTAGAGCTAATGTTTGTAGTCTGTTAGTATTGATTGCTGTTCTGAAGAGGGTTGAGTTCAGGCTGACTTCAGTATGGAGACTCAGTGCTTTACTGCCGCCATACTGATGGAGGGGGCATGTTATTGCCAGTTGCTTCCTATCTAGGACACAGAGTGACCGAACATGGACTGAACCCTGTTCATTTGTGCTCTGAGTCATTCTCTCTGTTTCTCTTTCTCGGTTAAACTGTCCTCTGAGCTCTGACCATTAAGGGAAGCCACAGATATCTATTTTTGCCTTAAAGTGGTTCTCCTTTTTCGTCTGTTGCTTTGAGTATTCCATCAAATTGCTCAAAGCAAGACAAGCAAACAATAATACAATATTAGAAATATGTATTATAATATATAATATAGCCTATAAGGAGGGATGCACCGAAATGAAAATTTTTACATTTTTTCCCCCATGTAGGCCTACTTTACCATTTTCTTTTCACCATTGCATAAATTAAATAGCCAAAATGTGCTTTTTACTGTTTTGCCCTGCTTTTCAAATAAAAAAATCAATTACAAAACAACAATTTAAAAATATTTACTTAACACTGAACATTTTTTAACATTCTATCAGACATTATACTAACAAAGCACAATTTAACTTAAAATTAATAAGTTACTAAAATAATTTTCTTGGCCATTTTTGAGACCCTCTTCTTGAATCAGGCATGTATTTTTTTTTTTTTTTTATTGTAAAAATAAATGCAGCCTTGCTGAGCAGAAGAGACTGCTTTTAAAACATTAGAATATATTACAGATCCCAATTTGAACACTATGTGTGAATGTTATAATAAATGTATAGAGCTGTTGCAGGGTAATTATTATTATTATTATTATTATTATTGTCTTATTTTTTTTTATTTTATTTTACAGAACAACAGTAAAATTACAGTTTCTAACATTTATGAATGTTGATGGAGTTGTTGCTTTTTCTTAGATTTTATTTTGGCAGAAACCTGCAGGAAGATCTTAGTGCTTCTTTTTGTTGACAACAGCATTCAGATATTTAAATGATTCTCATTACGAATTTGGAAGATGTTTGTCACACATATCACATTGTCACATGGCTTTAAATAAATTATAAAAATGTTACTGAGCAAATGACGAGTAACAGTGTTTTAGCGCAGATTTTCCTCGCGCTTTGGACTTTGAACCCTGGCGTGTATTAGAAAACATAACATTCTGCAGTTTATTTACTAATCGTTTGAGGCCATTTCACGATTTCAGTCATCATACAGTAACCAGCAACAACCACCTCTTCCTCTTGTCATCGGAGACATGAGATGCAGCGCTAAGCAGTCTCCCGCTGTCGGTGCTTCGTGTTTGTAATGATTTTTGCGTCTTTCTCTGACAGTTTTAAATACTTCCACATTGCAGACGTGTTTGCTGCATTAGTGCACGCCTCTATTTGATCACGTCACGTCATTGTTCGGTACAATTTATTCGGTCTTTTCTCTTATTCGGCTTATTCGCTTATATAATTTCGGTTGCCGAACATTTGATGCATCCCTAACTATTATATGCTTAACTTTTATTTTAAATTTACAATTTGAATGTGAGTCATACTTGTTTTTCTACCGCCTTTAATGTGTGGGAAAAATAAGCTTAAAAAATATAAGCAAAAAATAAGCTTTCATGAAAATGATGTAAATGCAAAAAATCTTGCTGCACTAAAAATAGGCATCATTTTCTGTATGCAAAATGTTTTTTTTTTTTAATTTTTTTTTATTGACTTTGGGGTGGAATATGACTCAGGCATTTCTTTGTGAGATTTGCTCTGAAATGTGCTGACATGCAGCATCATGTAAGCTTTTCATTTAAAACATTAAGACATGATTTTCTGTAATGCTGCTTTGAAACAACATGGGTTGTGAAGTGCTATACAAATAAAACTGACATGACTTGACAATATGGTCAGTTGACTATAGGCAGTTTTTGTTTGGCTGAGGCTATTTGCGTGCAGATGTACCCTGACCACATGAGTACACCATCACAGTTCCTCTTTTCTGTAAATGACCCTTTGTTACACATTTTATGGAGGAAAGGTTTGTCACACACTTGTTGGATAAACAAATGAAGTTTCTTAACTTTAAACACACTTAAAATTACATGAGTTTCATTTCATTTATAAATATCGAACCAAATGACATTTATCTGATAGAAACTAAAACAATAATACAGATGTTTAAATGAAGGCAAAGAGTTGGATGCATTTGTTAACAGATGTCATTTGGTTTGAATTTTTATATCTAATGCAAACATTGAGACATTTTTAAGTGTGGCTTAAGTGTCCAAAAGTGTTCAAATCCCTTTTTGGGTTACCGTATGTGACCAAGTGCGACCAAGGTTTGCATGCTTGTCAAACTTAACCTCCAATCTGTCCTCAGGAGGGACCTCACGGGAATCAAGCACAAAGTGCTTTCTTTGTGGGAGCATCGTATTTATACCGAGTGCTAAGCTTAGACAGATGGGACATGATCAGATGTCCAGGCTTCACACAGATTCCCTTTCCCTCAAACAAAAGCCCAGAGCCTCGTCTCCTGGTACTGGGCCCACTGGGTCTGCTCCCTCAACGTGGGTTTTATAAGGAACTGGTCCAGGCTGCCCTTTGGCTGTGAATAGTTAATGTCGCATCGCTGTGGTCTTACAGGGTGCTGAGCCTGAAATATTAACATGCCTTCATTAAATACCGTGAGGCCTTGCTTGAACCTCCCTTTACGGGCACTATGTGAACCAGGGTGTGTACAGGCCAGAGGAAGTGCCGTCATGCTGCTCCATGAGTGAAAGTTAGTGTTTTGGTATAACGGAGCTATGCGCTGCCAAGGGAACACTCATAACGCACAACACAATGCGCCATGCATGAACAGGATGTGGTCTCCTTATAAAGGCGATATCTCAGAATGTTTCCTTGCATGTTTGAAATAAGAAGTCCTAGAGCTGTGGCTGTTCAAAGGTTTGGGGTCAAGTGTTTTTTTTTTGTTTGTTTTTTTAAAGAAATTAATATTCAACAAGGATGCATTAAAGGAATAGTTCACACAAAAATGAAAATTACCCCATGATTTACTCATCCTCAAGCAATCCTAGGTGTATACGACTTTTTTCTTTCAATCGAATGATTTTGAAGCCCAAAAAAGTGCGTCCATCCATCATAAAAAGAACTCTGCATGATTCCGGGGGGTTAATAAAGGCCTTCTGAAATGAATCGATGTGTTTGTGTGAGAATAATATCCATATATAAAACTTCATAAACCATAATCTGTAGCTTTCACTAGCTGTCATACGCGTGTTCAATAGACAGTGGCGTTCCAGCAGATGACAGAGAACGTAGGACATAGGCGTAAAAAAAAATGTAACCTAGGTGAGCATAAGAAACTTCCTTTAAAATCTTACTGACCACAAACTTTTGAACATAATTCCACAGAGTTTACTCCAAACATCAGTGTGAAAATGTCTGTCTGGGCCTGCATATTATCACACACTTTTACACATTATCTCCTATTCAGTTTCCATCATGGCTCACCCTGATGAGCAACACCATGAACGACGCCGGTGCACAGAGCTTAACCAATCAAAACAATGCTCATTTACATATAAGAGTCATAACAACAGCCTTTTTTCTTAGATTCATAGATAAGATGGAAAATGGTCATGTAAAACTAAATTACAGTGGCACGGTGACAGAAACCTTGACTAATGATATAATTGAACTTCTTTGGAAATGTAAAATGATATAAAATGGCTTCTTTTGGAGTTAGAAAGCAGTAATGTGTAAGACCCAAGTCTATGTTTAGCAAGTTATTCGCTGATACTGCCCAAAAAGTACATTTTGGGTTAGTTAAATCCTGACAAAGTTGTTTACAGAACGTCTTGCAGTTGTTAGAGGGAAAAATCTGAACATTTACAGACAAATAACTGTAGAAGTCAAGAGCTTTCTCCAGTCCTCCATCTGCTGCTGTTTCCAAACCTCAGCCTTGTTTACAGCTTTTATTCAAAACACCCGGGACACTCCTGTTTTCGTATCCCTCCATCCTGCGCTTCCCTCCAGGGAAAAACGTTTCACACACGTTCAGACTGTGAGAACCTGTTTTCCCTGCATTTGTCCTGTTGTGTTTGCTTGATTTGCACACATGCCTTGTGGGATTTTGCTCTGCACTCTTCTCAGAGTAAAAGCACCTTGAATGAGATCTTACATTTCAGGAAAGGGGGATTGTACCCTCACAGTTCAGACAAGCACCGGATTAACCTGAGTTTTGAGCTCTTGATGCTTGACATGTGAGCTGCAGTGGTTGTTTTGCTGGCGTTGCTCAACCACACTATTGTCCTGAAGGCCCAAAGTTAGTGTGAACTGACTGGCAAGTGTTGACGGATCCCTTCTGAACTCCCACGTCACATTCTCTGACATAAGGTTTCAGTCAGAGCTTCTTTACAACAGTTTGTTTGACTTCAGATCTGTCTGACTGTCGTGATATAGGTGAAGGGGAGGTTCTGGGTCGAAACTTTGCATGCTGTTTCTCTCAGATGCGTGGATGACTTTCACGAGTCACTTGTGGGAGTTCTTGCGTAATATGTTGTAAAATAAAACACAGCATAGTTTAAGTTGTTTAGTGGTTGACCAAATGTGCCGCCAAGATGCCAGGGCTGTTTTCCTTCCATTTTAGTCAAAAATTAAGTCTGTTTGCTTTTCAAGCACAACTAATGAACATTTATTTTACACAAAAATATTTGAAGCCATTATTCATTGAGACTTTTGGTTGATGCCATTTCTGAGAATCTGCCCAGTGGGTTTGGTTATATGATGGCATTAAGCTCAAAATGACTAATTAGTGGCCGATTAATCAGTGAGTCTATCACTATTTTTATTGTTCTGCTAACAAATGACCCAGTCGGGAGTGAGTCACAACACTCACATTCTTTCTGATTGTTGTGTTTCTTGTCTTGTCTACTCGGGCCCATGTTGTTGTGAACTGAATTTAACTCATGAGTAATGAAAACAGATTTTAGGAACAGTCTACTCAGATAAAATAACCTCTCTTATGTTTTAACAAAAGTTCAGCTCTAATCCTCTCTCCCATATCTTCCTCCCTCCCTCGTTTCCTTGCTCTGTCTGTTCTCAGTGTGTCATTGTGCTGGAGTCGGGCCTGCTGAATCAGATTATGAGCACTCAATTGTTGGTGGAGGGTGTCGCCACTGTTAAGCATTTTAACAGGAGCTCTACACGGTCTAATTTTAAATCCAAGTGTGACATCATGAAGGGCTCACAAGATGTTGTCACTTCTCGAGAAGGACAAAAACTTGGGCTATATCCATTCAGATCTCTAGTATGTAATCAGATCGAAGCAATTCCTGGTTGATAAGCCTGCGTTTTTTCTCATTCAATATGCTGCTGCACTTGAAAATACAATACAAGTATCACATTATATTAGTAAAATGGGTTGTGAATCTGACTCAACGTTACGTTTTTTGGTTGGGGCAGTTAGGACAAATTTAAATTAATACAAAATATATGTTTATATATGTAACACACAGGTGTCCACTACCTAACTCTGACTCAAAGCCAGTCTCTTTAGTGAAGTTTACTTAGACTACAGAAGAACAAAAGCTGGAGATATTTAGAGGTGTGGTTGCACAGATCCCTGAACTCTGTCAGCAGTTGAGATGTCTTGGCACTTTGCCACATCATAAAGCTGTCAAAAATCAAGGTTTTACTTCGTGTGATCTACAATTTGTTGTAAACATCATTAAATCTGGTGACAGAAATCGATTCCTAAAAAAAAGGTGGGCCGACCTGCCAATCACCTGTTTTCATTTGCTCTCCCTCATTTCCTGGAATATAATTCCCATAGATATATCCCAGCCTGTCTTACGGCTCACGTAGTGGTTTGCTTGTCAAATGACTCATTTGCTTGTCTATAGGTTCCACCTAAAAGTGAGCGAGGGTCAAGGGGTGTGATGTCACAAAGTGGGAAGAAATGAATGAGGATCTAGCATGTGCTTCTTTCGCAATGAAACTCTCCCTTCCTCCCGCTCTTCTCCCGGCGGACACACCCTGTTGCTTGGGGACTTGTTTCATGTTTCCAACGTGTTGGATGGAGACCAGGACGCGTCAGAGCTTGGCAGCTCAACCAATCCCATGCCGCCTTATGATGCACTCTGATATAATGATCAGCCAACTTTTGCATGTATCAGTGTGTATTTACAGCAGTCTGAGTAAACATATCCTGAAAGCAGGGCTTTCCCCTCTTGGCCATGTTTAATCAGCTATTTTCTTGCAGGGCCGGCCTCGATGATGTCACAGTTTTCCGTGTAAACAGTTTGGAGTGAGCAATGCTCACTCTCTTGGGAAACTGTTAGTTTGAAGCTGAAAATTCAGTCTTATCCCACTACAGTATGGGGGAAAGGGAGTCGGGTTGTTTTGATAAATGTTATGAATCTACATTTGGCTGTGAGAAGTCATGTTGTAAGAGCACATGCTTCTGTGCTTCCTCATGTTTATGTGGTTTTGAAGGCTGGATGGTTTCTTGAGGAGAGTGGCTTGAGAAATAGCTTTAATATGGCATAGCCGTGTTTGAGAAAGTGAAATTATTTTTTTTTCTTTCATAATATTGGCTTTTTACAGACTGCACACCAGTTAAACATTGAACCCAAATATGTACTCTAGACCGTACTCGGTACTGCACTTCAGCGAGTTGGTGTTTATTATTATCTTATGCATATTTAGGCCTTAAAAATACTATAAGTTAGGGGTTTTCAACCTTCACAGACCCAGGGACAATAAGTAAAGTTTCTCAGTGACATTTTATAATGACAAGGAGTGTACAATATATTGGGACCAATATAATTCTGTGATAGGGCTTAATTGCGGCTAATATTTAACCCTTTAAGAGCATTATTTCTTGAAGAATACTGAAATTAAAATAACTTCAGTTCTCATCTCTTCTACTCAGTTTTTTTAAAAATCAGATTTACATTTCATTATTGTTGTAGCATGATCTTGAGCTTGCATATATAGCATTTGTCTTCATGTTTTGGGCCTTAAATTTTGGTAATACAAAACATGGTTAAAAAATTTGGATTCCTAATTTAGCGGTTTATTAGCTAATAATGAGAAAGTGAAAATGAGAAATCATCTGAGCATAGAAGAGGAACGTTCCCATTGCTAGCTCCTGCTGTTTGTTTTGTGTGTGTTTGTGTGAGGTGGTTTATCCACAGCACTGGTTGACTTTAACTGGCCTGTGTTGAATATGTTGCCTAACTGTAGTTCTGACCCACTGGATGGGTTTGTCTCTGAATCTGTAGTCAGATATCAGTGCAGTTACACAGAATCTTTGAGTCAGTGGTGCGGCGTTGATTCCACCGTCTGTCACGCCAGACACGTCTCGAAAACAAAGCCCTGCAGACATCCAGTTGCGACATGAAACCTCCTTTTTCCATTTAAAGAAGATTTAGATATCATACACGCACAGACACACTGCTTGACCAAACATACTTTCTTTTTTTTTTTTTTTTTAAATATATTTATTGAACATTTTCCAACTTTAACAAAACACACAATTATAAAACACACACAAAAAAAAAAGGGGGGGGGGGGGGGACAGATTTAACCTAGGCCACTAAAATGGAAAAGAAAAATTAGATGTTCAAATATTAAGAGGGTAACAACACTAAATACATAGTGACAGCACAATGCAAGTTCAAAATCCTATGCACTCACTTGGGGTACATGACTCCAAACATACTTTCTTATACACTGTGGGTCTCATACATGGATAAAAAGTAACTTGTCTGTTCATCAAGTAAATTTTTTTAGGCATCAAAATATGAATTTAGTGCTAGACAAGTATAAAATACATCTTATTAATATAATTATATCATTTTACTTTTTACTTTTATGTTAAACCAAAAGTATCTGAAATAAACTTTTAATTTTTCTTTTTTTCCAAAATGTATTTTTCATAAATTGTCATGCATAAATTTTATGAAAATTTGTCACACTTATAATAGGGTGACTGTACATCCACTTTTTCTCTGACATGTCCTGGCCGGGAATACTAAATTACTAAAATTATAGCCTTTTTTTCTTATTGACCCACTCTCTACAGTCCTCATACACTATATATGTACCTCATATATAATAGCATATATATAGTGTAATAGCCTGCAGGCTATTGGTCAAACTACTTTTCATTATGAAGTGCAAAGTATAAAGACAATATGAAAACAAATCCAAAACCTGGACATTTTAGGTATTTTAGAAATCCTGGCCAGGACTTATACGAGAAAAAGAGAAACTTTATAATCTATTGAAAACCTAAAATTTAAGTGCTCATTTCTGTGTGTGTGTGTTGTGATTAGACTCATCACTTCTGTGAGTGTATATGAGATCAGGTTTAGCTGCAGGGCAGAGGAGTGTTCTGGATTTATGGATGTACTTGTTTGACTTAGATACAGAATCACATGTTTTCCCACACTGCCTCTGCTAGATGACTTACAGGGTCACAGAGGTCACTGAAGCCTTACTATGACCCTTATAGCCTGACCTTGACACTTTAAATTACTCCAGTCATGCGTGGATGAACCGGACACATCAGCTCTGTTTCAGCTTCAACCTAGTGAGCTGCCTCACTGCCTATATGGGTAGCTGCTTCCTAAAGGTCAGATCCATAAGTCACTGATTTGATACTCTCTAGTTAAATAGCACTCATAATGCAAAGCGCACTGGGCACTGCAAATTGATTTTAATTTAATCAGGAAGGTGATGCATCGAGGCATAGGCTATACATGGAAGAATGGAAGACACATTTAAAAAATATTTCATTTTTAATTTATGCTTTTTGGTAATTCTTTATTAAAGATTTACATGCATTTTTGTACTGAGCTTGTTGCAGTGCATTCTGGTATTGCATTTTCAGTAAGGGATGCTGCCTGAGAATTTGGCAAAAACAAGGTTTCTTAAGGAGGCAGCACAATTAAGTTACCTATTTTTTGGAACAACCTTACTGCTGGGCCTGTGATGCTTAAACTACCTCTGTAGACACCTTATTATGTTTTGAAATGGAGCAATCAACACTAAACATTTCCATTACAGCTTCTGTATGAATCATCCATCACACGTGGTGATCATATGAATGTAGCATTGTTAAGTCGTTTCCGTTTTTGTTGTCAGTGTAATGTATTATGACTGTTGTGAAAGTGTTTTGGGGAACTGACGTGGGACAGAGTACGTTTGGCAGAAATTAAAGCACTATAGAGGTTTCATAGAGGGATCCAGTCTGGTCTCTTATGAATGCTGTGGTTTGGGGAACGGGCTGATGTTTTTGTCATAGAGACCAAGGGAATTTATGGAAGAGAGAATCATGCTGACCCTCGGCTGTTTAGCTCTAGTTCAGGCTTGTCCGTTTCTCTCACGGCCCTACAACAGAGCCGGCTCCCCGGGGTCCGTGTTCATCTGCATTAGAGAGACTGTAACCCTCACATGCACGAACAAGTACACACGCACACATGCTCTTAAAGTCTCCCAAAGCCACACCCTTGCATGGCCTGTTCACTAGTCGCTCTGGGGAAGCTTACCGAGGTGTAGTGTCCTGATTTAGCTGGTTAAATGAGGCCAGAGCCCCGTAGGGACGTGTCTGCGATAGTCTGAAACACGGACACACATACTTATCAAAACTAAATGTGCTGCAATGCAGTCGATGTATAGCACCCTAGATAGATAGATAGATAGATAGATAGATATAGAAGTGGTTATAGATAGATTTATATAGATAGAAGTAGTTATAGATAGAAATATAGATACACTAGATAGAAGTGATTATGGATAGATATAGATAGAAGTGAAATGATTATAAATAGATAAACGCAATAGAAGTGGTTGTAGATAGAAGTTGTTTTAGATAGACGTGAATATAGATAGATATAGAGAAAAGTGATCGATAGTTAAAGTTTTTCCAGTTATTATTTAGTTGTTACATATTTTATTTTTATTTAATTTAACAAATGTTTTTCATTGATAACACATTGTTGTCAGGGACCAAAATTTGCAAAATATTGGCATCTTACAGTTTAAGTTCTGTGGTTTTACTTTTTGTACCGGTATACCACAAAATCTTAGTCTGCCCTCCCGTTGGTAGTTGTTGCACGTTGAAAGAATTCAAAACGAATGATTCGCGGTTGCTTTGTCAGTGCAAATCGCAGCCAGAGTGAACGCCCATGTAGTGCGGTGACTCAGTTTTGTATCCTGTGTTTGATTTACAGTGGATGTTCCTCCATCTATGACGTGTTCATATCTCAGAGTTTTCTATCAGAGAGTGAATCATACCATTCACACAGTCGCATATTATTGTTTTAGTACATTCAGTGGAAAATGCTCCCCCAACTTTTCGTTTATTTAGAGGATTAGTGGCTAAATTCACACATTGTTTAAATAGCTAGCATTCCCCTGGTGCTAACGCAGGCTTGTTGGGTTGTTTCATTGTTACTGGGACTGCAGAGCTTTTATTGAGCCGTTGATGGCCGTTGAACTGCCTCAGTGTGTAAATATTGAAAGCAGGAACACATCTGTGATGGAGAGTGTCAGGCTGCTGAATACTAGTGACACGACTCTTTAAACAGTGCACTTTACAAACCAGCAGATCTCAAAGGTCAGTGTGATTATTGATTTGTTTGGTGCTCTAACTATGACTAATCTCTCTTGTTCGACTGAAGACCAACCTGCTGAAGGATGTGTGTCTTCCTGTTTCTTTAAACTGTAGTACAGGAATGATCGTCACTCTCATCCTCTACTGAAGTTTAATCAGCCTGATAGTCTTAATAGTCACATAGCCTAATTGTCATTAGAGCTAATGGTCTCTTATTACGTGAAACAACAAGCTGCAGTTCAGACAATCAGCTTTTACTTTCCGACCCTGATTGTAATTATAAAGTGACGGTATCAGGATGTAGCTCTGTAGTGTAGCATTATTGGCTCTGTTGCACTGAATTCTCTTCTGTTGGAAGGATTAAATGCAGATTACAGGGAATTCCTGCCTCTTTGCCTGTTTGATTTTATCCTCAGCTCTTCTAGTACAGAGCCAAGCTCACTAATAATAATCATAACTAATTATATTATTTAATATTTACAATTATAGAATTTTTTTCTAAACATATTTTATATAATTATATTTATATATAATGCTATATACACCGTGATAATATGCTATATAATAGCAATGTAATAATAAGGTAGTATTATTCATATTAATATTTAAAATTATACTGTATTATTAGATGTATATTTTTCTCATATTTATTTATTTATTAATACTATGATAATGTGCTGTATAATTTATGTATATAGTCCAAGTAGTGCAGTGTTTTAATTTAGATTAAAATATAAAGTATTTACATATTATTTAGCTAAAAATAAACAAATCAAGGTTCACAACAAATTTAATAACATTAAATAGAAGAGCAGTTCTTTTTTATTTATTTATTGGTTTATTTAGATGGGAACGGAAAAATTAGCATTGTCCATACAGAGAGTGTAGTATATGCTAATTTGGATCTCGAGTCCCTAGATAGACTTTCCTTAAAGTTATAATGCTAAGTAAATATTATTATTAATAATAGTAGTAATAACAATAATAATAAATTGATTACCTATTTTAGGGTTACTCATAACCCTGGCAACATATAATTAGAAAAACAAATATGTCATGTTTTGTCATGTTTTACTTTAATTTCAATTCTTTGTCTTTTAGATAAAATAATTATCAGTATATAGCACATAAACATAGTGTATAGATTTAAAATATAATAGTAATAATATTAATAGTTATTAGAATTTTAAATGTAAATGTTAAATGTTATTGAGCTAAAAAAAACAACAACAAAACAAAACAAAAAAATCAGTAAATGAAAGAGTTACAAAGTGTCCATTAAAGTTGTGTCATTTAATAGAAGAGTAGTTATTTATTTTATATTTTAAATGTAGTTTATTCCTTGCATTTAGGTGGCTTTAATTTTTATATTAAAAATTGTAGGCAGTTGAACATCTCGGCCAAATGAACGGGCCCCAGTCGTGCTTGAACCGCCGTAGACTGTTGGTCACCTCATTTTCATTCTTTGTAATGTGTTTGTCTCCTAAAAATACTGTCTTTAGTGCCAAACATTTAGATTTAAAAGAGACTATTACTGTGTATTCAAACTTAGTGAGCTATCTATATAGACAGCAAACAAACCAATGAGGGCAAAAAATGCTGTTTAGGTTAGAAGCTCCCTTGGTTTTGGAGACACTTGGTGTGACATTCCTCTCTCTTGGGAAATCATCAGTTGGCATGGCTTGACAGAGGTTTTCTTTATTTTCCTGTCGGCATCCAATCTGTTTGTCCATCAGTGCTCTATGCTGCTCACGAGGAACTTCTCACCACGGAAGCTACAGACTAGGCTGTCGCCCATACATGAAGAACTGGAAATCACCCTCTACAATCAGCACCTTGTTTTGGTTGTCCGCCTCATGTGATCACAGATTGCAGTGTTCAGCATCGTAACACTACGTGTGTGGGTGAGATATACAGTATGGCCCTGCTAGATCCTGCTTCTTAGTTGATTCAGATCATCTCTTTGAACTGCAGACACACAAACAGAATTAGGATTGATTGATTCCCAGCACCTCTACGCTCATTTTACCTTTAAGTGCTATAGACTCCTCGATATCCACACTGTTGAGTAGAGTGGTTTGAAGTAAGACGCAGTAGGCGGGTTGTTTGCATGTGGCGTGAGAGTGGTGGTAACCATGGTTGTGAAAGCTGACAGGAAGTGATATCGGCACCAGACACCCTGTCTTGCACCTGCATAAAAACTCGCCATTGTAGTTAGCAGTGCAAATGGCCGCCACATAACACTGGCGTTCAAAAAATAAGCAGAAATTTACCTGTCTGCAGTGGTTGTAATATGATGTCACACTCTGCACACTCTTTCTTTCAGGTTGCAAATGATTTAAATTTATTCATATTTATTTAAAATATTGAAATAATTTAAATTGATCGTGTAAATATGCAATCTACTACACTTTACTGAAACACTGCACTCCTAATGTGTTACACTTTTTTTTTTTTGTTTTTTTTTTTTTTTTTTTTTTTT
>JAFVLL020025449.1:0-18471 GCA_021397915.2 Tor tambroides | reverse complement strand
ACCTCAGGGAATAACCATGAGTTGATAAGCTCCAGCATCTCTAATGTAAATTGCTGCTCTGAGCCAATGATAGCAGCAGAACAGGAAACAGCAAGTACCGTTTAAAACACAGGTCTCAGCGGTCTGACCTCTATACCTTTAGAGCTGATCTATCTGGTGTGTAAACTCTCTTCTCTACTCAGAGAAATGGTCTCTCTCTAAACTGGCGTCTTTAAGAGTTCAAGAGCCTCTGCTTGTGCAAAGCAAGCACTGGGCAAGGGATTTGATAAGTGTCCCTGGGGCTCTGAACTCCAGCTTAACACATAACTTGGGCTTTGAACCTCCGAAGCTTTTAATCCGGCTAAATAATGTGAACACATCTAATGCCCTGTATATGGGATGAAACTCTGTGTATCGTGATGCTACAGTAATGAGCTGGGCATTTGCACTGGTTGCCCCTGCAAATAACCTTTGAAGTCTATTATCTACAAAAGCCTGTACGCAATATTATACAGTTTTTCTTTCCAGAACATAATGATTGCACCAGATGTTGATAATCTAGGAGCACTACAGCTTTTAATGTGGCAGGGTTTCCAACAGTTTTATTCATATTATACATATATTAGGAGTGTGCAATTACATATTTATGTTGATGAGTCATTTGAATGACTATTTGGTCTTAAAGAAGCCTTATACACTGATCATCTGCAACATTAAAACCACCTGCCTTATATTGTTCCCCTCATACTGAAGTGTCAGGCATGGACTTGACAATACCTCTAGACATGTCCTGTGTTATCTGACACAAAAACATAAGCAGCAGATGCTGCAAGTTGCAAGATAGGATCTGATTTGTTGGTCCAGCACATCTCATAGATGCTCAGTCAGAGTGAGATCTAAAGAAACTGGAGGCCAAGGCAACGCATTGAACTCTTTGTCAAGTTCCTCAAACCATTCCTGAACAATTTTAGCAGTGTGGCAAATGCGTTATCCTGCTGAAAGAGGCCAATGCCATCAGGGAACACCATTGCCATGAAGGGGTGTACAGCTACGTGGTCTGAAACAATCTTTAGGTAGGTGTTATGTGTCAAAGTAACATCCGCATGAATGCAGAACCCAAGGTTTCCCAGCAGAACATGGCCTAGAGCATAACAACGCCTCTGCTGGCTTGCCTTCTTCTCATAGTGCACCCTGCTGTCATCTATGCGTGCGTAACCCAGCCATCCACCTGGTATAAAATAAAATGTGATTCATCAGAGCAGGTAACCTTCTTCCATGGTCCAGTTCTGATGCGCACAGGCCAATTGTGGCACTTCTGGCTGTGAACAGGGGTCATCATGGGCACTTTGACTGATCTGTGGCTACTGCGATTCACTGTGTGTTCTGATACCTTTCTGTCATGGCCAGCATTAAGTTTTTCAGCAATCTGAGCTACATTAGCTCTTCTGTGTGATCAGACCAGACAGGCTCGCCTTCACTTCCCACATGCATCAATGAGCCTTGGGCACCCATGACCCTGACGCCGGTTCATCGGTTGTCCTTCTTTGCACCACTTTTGGTATGTACTAACTACTGCATACTAGGATCAGCCCACAAGACTTGCTGTTTTGGAGATGCACTGACCCAGTCGTCTAGCCATCTCTATTTGGCCCTTGTCAAAGTCACTCAGATCTTTTCAATTGCCCATTTTTCCTGCCTCCAACACATGAAATTCAGAAACTGACTGTTCACTTGTTGCCTAATATATCCCACCCCTTGACAGGTGCCATTGTAATGATATAATCAGAGTTATTTGCTTCATCTGTTAGTGGTTTTAATGTTGTGGCTGATCAGTGTATAATAAGCAATGAAACTTGCTACACTGAAGCCATTTAAGTTGAGCTATATATTGTATAATTCACTTCTTTATTCACAATAGTCTTTATCTAGCACAGAAACAATGAGAATCTTATTTAGGGTGACACAACATTGATGAACCATAGCATTTAACTAAATATTTTGCAACATAAGAATGCTTCAGAGGGACTTCTAGAGGGATGAATCAAATGAATTGGTGAGTCGTCGTTGTTGTTGTTTTTACTGCTTGATTTACACAAACTGTCCAAATAGAGCGGTCCACTATAATGAATCAGATTTCCTAACACTACAGTTGAGAAAGGACAGTGTAGGAGAAAGCGTATGATTATTACCATTCGGCTGTAAAGCTGTGTGCACAAATACCGTGACATACTGCCAATCTGGTAGTGAAGTTGACTTGTTTAAGTCTAGTGAGCTCTAGTTTATAAGATTTTTTCGGCTTTAATATTTTTAGTGATGATACAGCAAGCTAAAACCCTCCCTGAATCATCTCTAAATTTATCCCTCTTAAAAGCATTAAAGCTAAAAATATAAAAGCTAAAAAGACTAAGAAAGTTGGACCACTGTAGTCGACCATACTCCTAACCCATTCCTAATATATTTATTATGAATCTGACATAAGGTATAAATGTCATATGGGTGAACTTCATGTGTGGAAGGAATGAAATGTTACAAAATATGCCTATGGAAACTCCTGAGAGGAAACTCATGGGCCTGTAGTCATTGTCATTCAGTCGGAACAGTCAAAACAACCTTTTTGGAAGTGTTTCAATTCAAGGATATGTTCAGTATCATAACCCTTAGTACAGCACACATCCCCATGACAAATATATCGGCATTGGCCCTTTACCGTGAAAAAAATGGGTTTAAAAAGCTATGCCTGATTTTATTTGGTTGTATATTAGGATACTTTCATCTTAAAAGTCAACATATCAAAATCCCTGAAATTGGCTTTTAATGATAGTGTAAACCTTTAAAGATTGATCTAACATTAGTTCTAAGGTTAATGGTACAAGTTCATGCTTCTGGCCACAATGTCCATGAATGATAACATAAATTTACATGCATTAATTCCATTCATTTGGAATGAATTTAATCCCATTTCAGATTCTCAAAGTTCTATTTATACGAAATCTAAACTTTGCAGTCCAGTTCCCATATTAATTTATGTGTGCATTACATTCATTCTGACCAAAACTAGACAGCAGCTAGGTAATGTTAGCTAACATGGGACGTTAGAGCGTTTTGATGTATTTTCCGATAAGAAAATACATCAAAAGACTCACAAACTCATTGTAAACTAATTCAATTACATAATTTGCAAAGTTAAGCATAGTCTTTTACCTATACGCACATACTTTATGAATTATTGTTTGAAGTAAAATATTCTCCCGACATGTAAAATGTTCTCTAAAACAACAACAAATGTTGCCAATTATACAGCACCTCATCACTGCACAAATGCAATATTTTCTTCTTCAGCTGACATTCACTGCAAATAAGTAACGCATGGTTTTGATTCGGTTTAATCTATCTCACTCTGCCATTCCCTTTTAATCTCTCAGCACCAAAGAACTCTGTTCTCCCAGAGAAATAGAAAGAATAAAAAAAAAAAAGGTTAGATCTCTTTGTGTTTCATCTCTGCCTCCTGCGATCCCGTGAGAGCCCTATGTGCGCTCCTGCGCCTGGTGATGGGAGCTTGTGCCAGGGCCCCTGTTTGTTTGGCTTTTTTTCATCCCTTCCACATCTCACAGAAACCTGCCTGACAGTTCAACGCCACAGCTTTTCCCCACAGGACACTCCATCAGATAAAATGTCATCGTGGCTTTGTTTTCCTGCTGCCCATTGGCTAGCCCAGCATTGCCCACCTGATAGCCAACAGCACAGTGGCCGAAAGCTTCACATGCTAGCTGCTCGGACTAGCTTCTTTCTAGCCGTTTTTATGATTCTTGAAAAACTTTTAGCCTCCAATCTAACCTTTATTTGCAACCCAGACTCATTAGAAACACATGCCTGTGGCAACATTTCTTCAAAATGATATTACGTTGCTGCTTGCATGTTTTGCAGTAAGTGGTGCAGGTTCAGTTTGATCCAAAACAGGTGAAAGTGAATCTGTTGCTTGTTACATCAGTTGTATGTGTCGCTGCAGTTTTTAAAACAAATAAATCTGACTATAAATGATTTAAGCGCTATTGCGTTTGAAAATAATGTACCATTACACTAAACCTATAACCAATATTGTTAACCTTAGCAAGCATGAGATAAAAGGGCATTTGCTGAAGCAACCATGCCATTTTAGCTAGTTTATACAAGTCTTTGAACTCTTTTATCAGGAATTATACCTGAGTGCGCCGTATAGAAAATGCAATGCCGTACCAGGTGAGCTACCGAGCAAGTTTATATGTCAGAAAAGCCAAATGTGTGATGCAAATGTCATAATATATTAGTTTACAAATTATGCACTGTGGTAAAAGGTCATAACATAGTATTATGCAAGGAATATATAATATATAATCTGCCCTCCAATCATAATTTGTGTGAAAAGGAATAAAATTCACTAGTCTATATCCCCTGTATATGTTATATATATGCTAGAGTTATGTCTGTGAAACAATTCAGACTTTTTTTGGACATTAAGAAAATCTGACCACAAGACTACACACACTTTCTGTACAGCCAGTCGTAGACCAACTGTTGTGCATTTATTAAAATGAATTTTCCACAGCGATAGTATTGTGTTATCAGTGATTTCAAATAAACAGCTCAAGTTGGTTTTCTGGTTTTAGCTTGATCTGGTTTAATTATGCCAACTATATGTTGTAAACAGTAAAGCTCAATAAAATATATTTTTGAAACAGAAAATTTTAGTTTCAACCCTCATATAACAAGACAAATTTCTAAATATATTCCAGGGGCAAGAAAATAAATTTCCAGTCTTACAGTAGGCTAAATGCAAATGTGGATGGGATAGTCAAGAGACCAAAACTACATTATTAATGATTTTATAAGGATTTAATAATATATATATATATATATATATATATATATATATATATATATATATTGGAACATGTATGTTCCTTGCTATTTTTATTTTTTTTCAAATGTGTTATATGTTCATATGTGTGATAGACAGCATATTCATATTCAGTTAATACAACTGAAATTTCCATCTACTTCTACCATTTTGGATCAAAATATTTAAGCTCACTGTGGTGCATTCTGGGATTGCTTTATTCTTAAAAGATACATGCATGCTTTGTTTGAATTTGGTTAAATTTGGTAAAACTTATTTTAGTTTATGAGCTTCCCTCACGTCGGGAGCTCTCCTGTGATGTCTTAAAATGCTGCCTAGGTAAGCAGCTCAGGTTTTGTAACACAACTTGCTACTGTCTCTTTAACAATACAAGTTATATCTCAGATAACTGCTTTTGTGCCAGAGATGATTGTCTTCAGATTCTGCGCAATGAGGCCAGAAGAATCAAATGACTGGCTCCTCTACTGGACGACACCAAAGCGTTTACTGTTGTCATTCCAAGTTAATGCTACTTTGCCGTATCCGTGTTTCAGAGAGTATAAACATACTCCACAGCCGCAGAACCTCATCTCACATCCTATTTTCTCCCTCCTCCAGGAATAAATTAATAAAAGGGCTCCCAGCTCTGCAGGTAATACAATTAAGTTTGACAACTGTGCTTTAAGGGCGAGCTGACAGTGCAGAAATAGATGAGCCATTGTCTGAGAGAGACCCGTGTCACAGCACGCCACATTTCCTGTTGAGCCGATGGATAAAAAATACCTGCTGAAGGCCTTCAAGTTTCTATTAGAGGATGGCTGATACATGATCATAGACATGTGAGTCATCCATATCAACCCTATCCTGGCTATCAGTACTGCTCATGTTATGCTCATGCTCTATCTATCTATCTATCTATCTATCTATCTATCTATCTATCTATCTATCTATCTATCGGTTGGGTGGTCAGGCGGTATGTTTGTTTATCACTCTATCTATAGCAATGCAAGTAATGTATATTCTTTTCAATGCAAAGAGGAAATTTATGCATTACGACTGAAGGAAGAATGAAGTAAAAACTGTTTTTAGATGCACATTTTATCACATCATTAAAGTATATATTCCATAATATATCCTACATTGTTATTTGCTATTATAAACGTAGCCCACTATTTGCTTCCTGAGGGAAGAAGTGGTTGTTCATGACATCAAAGTTGCAAGTAAACATATTTTTGGTTTTACTACTTGATCCTAAATGGCATGCAAAATCAAGAGAAGTTTGATTGGTGGTTTATTATTTCAGTCAGGTGGCCACTTCATATGTGAACGGACATTTCCTTACCAGATTAAGCTACAATAAGAACCAAACTCATTGCAAAATTTTGCTTTTTTAGACTAATTGTGAAAAAAATAGTGTAGAATTATTAGATTAAAATTGTAAGAGGCACAGTTGAGTACATTTTCTTCCAAAACTGTAAAAATCTAGTTTAATTCTGTTTTCTCTTTATAGATGCTCAGCCATCATTTAGCCACAGCGAAATCTAAAGTGTCGAGCCAATTGTACTGTATGCAAATGACTCTCCCAGATCTCATAGTACTTGTCAGTTTGCCACGTTTTTCTCAGCCTCTGAAGTGGGCCTGTCTAGCCATTGTCTGCTGTGGTTTGTGGGTAGACGGGTTGAAAGAGGGCCTTCTTCCTCTCTTGAACTTTCATGTCTTTCTCTCCTTCTCCATCTGCATGTTGATGCCATCTCATTTATTTCTCTGCTCTCCTGTTCTGAAGGTTGGCTGGTCTGGCAGCGCTCGGTTCGAGTGTAGATGAGGTGGCGGCTCGGAGAGAAAGAGGAAGTAGGTCTCATTATTCAAAGTGCTCTGTGTCGGGGCACTCAAGGCCTCTGATGATATTGTGGTGTGACCTTGTGGTTGTTTGGTTTGTGCATGCATTACATCTCAGCACACTCGATTCGCAGGCCTCTGCAGCTCGCCGGACGACATGGAGATGGATAGGCTTCCTCTTGCTGCTTTTTCAAAATTTGCAGACCGCTGCAAACATCGTCCAGTCATGAGCTGTTACGGACCACAGGTGCAACACCGAGCAATTAGTGCTGGTCATCTGGCTGTGGAAATTTGCTCAGAATATTAATTAAGTTCCACAATTTGGCTAATGTTGGGGTCTGGGATATGAACTGAATTCCCATTTGGAGCGTTATCTTGGACGCGGAGTATCTCCGGCCGACACGGAACAGAACTGGAGTGGAGCGTTTGAGTGGCAGGCGTCTACCCTAATTAAACTATGAGTACAATTAGTCCTGCTTGTGAGCAGTTTCATAATTATGACAGATTCATTAATTATTTAACTTAATGAGGCAGCTCCTGCCCAGATAGATGTTAGTGTGGAGCGTTTAGTGGCTCCAGAGCTAATTTGCCAGGTTGCTATTAAAATCTTTGGATTTGCATGAACACCTCCAGTCATGAATCAACAAAAAATTAAGAAGGAAAATCTACAGCACATGACTGGTAATGGACACAGGCTGCGTGACTCGCATTCAGATCTTAGGCATGTAAGGAGACTGGGGGATTTCACTTAAATAAGTTTCTGTCCAGAATTAGGACCTGATATGCACTAGACAAAACTAGATTTTTAAGAAGTCTTGCATATCTGTGCAAAACATGCCAGCACAATCCTGACACAGGGTGTTTTGGGCGGTTAGTAGGGTTTTTCTAGGTGGTTTTTCTACCTTGAAGTCTCATAAAACAAATCACTAACCCTGCATGTTTTCGCATTTCCCTCTTGAGAAGTGAAAAGGCAGTTGACACAAACACGACAATGATTAGAAACACAAAAAAAAAAAAAAATCCATCCGACAAATCTAACGAAACTTGAAAACCAATTAGGCTTAAAACATTTTTGATTTCTATCTCATCTCATCTCTGTGTGAGGTTTGCATGGTGCTTATTTTGGCGATTCAAACAAATTACCATTATAATTTAAATTTTAATTATACACAAATGATTAAAGGGTGGACTCAATTGACCTGGCTTGCAAAGGCTGTTAAACAGAGAGTGCTTGGCCTTCATTTATATACCAACTCAACCTGCTCTAAATGGGGTTTTCACCTTTTTTTTTTTTTGATGCAGCAAGGTTAGTGTTGGCCCAGGGCCTCACCCTGTTTTTAGAATTTGTGCCACTCCAGCCATGAACAGTAAGGTGATGATAGGCCTATTAACCCAGCCTAAGGGTCTGGCTATGAATATGAACATAAGCCATAATTAGGTAACTGCAATACATAGATGAAAATCATGCTGTATATATTCTGAAATGATTTTAAAATCATAGTCTTCCTATGTGAATGTTTCTGGTAAGGTATTGCTGTAGTTGCAAAGGCCAAAACAACCATGTTTTATGCTATCCGATTCAATCTGTCTGAATTATGGTGCATGCCTACAAGAAATTGGTGCAGTGCAGTTTAGGCGAAAAGTGAATGAACCTCATTATTATAGAAAACTTTGTTGCATGCACACAAGCTGATCCTGATAAAGCAGCAAAATTCATGAGTTCGCCTGCCTATCCAGTCATGATGGTTAATGGTAAACGAACTTGGCTTGCTGTCCTCAATGGAGACTCGAACCCGAGGCTCAGCTTGAGCTCAGAGTTCAACCCCCCCATTGTGGTACTACATACAGCGCCCTCCACTAATATTGGCACCCTTGGAAAATATGAGCAAAGGTGGCTGTGAAAATAAATCTGCATTGTTTATCCTTTTGATCTTTCATTCAAAAAATTCACAAAATTCTAACCTATCATTGAAGTAAAACAACTGAAAGTGGGGAGAAAATCTCATGATAAAATAAATGTTTTTCTCCAATGAATGTTGGCCACAATTATTGGCACCACTGGAAATTCTTATGAGTAAAATATCTCTGAAGTATATTCCCATTCATATTACAGTTTTAGCACACCAGGGAGACTAGGAGCATGAAGTTGTCCAGCTGTGACTTCCTGTTCCAAAGTATTATAAATATAAAGAAAACAAAGGCCAAATTCCCTTAATCATCTATCACAAGGAGTAAAACCAAAGAATATAGTTCTGATGTGCAGACCAAGATTGTTGAGCTTCACAAAAAGTTGCTGTAAGACAAAAGCTAAAGCATTGAAAATCCACATTTCCACCATCAGGGCAATAATTAAGAGGTTCCAATCAACTAAAGATGTTACAAATCTGCCTGGAAGAGGACGTGTGTCTATATCGTCCTAATGCACGATGAGGAGGAGAGTTTGAGTGGCCAAAGACTCTCCAAGGATCACAGCTGGAGAATTGCAGAGATTAGTTGAGTCTTGGAGTCAGAAAGCCTAAAAAATATATATATATCAAACAGCCCCTACATCACCACATATTGTTCAGGAGGGTTTCAAGAAAAATTCTCCTCGCTCATCCAAAAACAAAATCCAGCATATTCAGTTGTCAGACATGACTGGAACTTCAAATGACACTGGCTTCTATGGTCAGATGAAACTAATAAAATAGATTTTTGGCAGCAAACACACTAGATGGGTTTCGTACAAACAGGGATAAAAAGTACCCCATGTCCACGGTTAAACATACTGCTGGATCTTTAATGTTGTTGGCCTGTTTTTCTGCCGGAGGTCCTGGACATCTTGTTCCAATGCATGGCATCATGGACTCTCTCAAATGTCAACAGATAAAAAATCTAAAGCTGACTGCCTCTGTTAGAAATCTTATAATGGGCTGTGGTTGGATCTTCCATCAGGACAATAATCCAAAACAAACATCAAAATCAACACAAAAATGGGTCACTGAGCACAAAATGAAGCTTTTGCCATGGCTGTCCCAGTCCTCTGACCTGAACCCTATAGAAAATGAGTGAGGTGAACTAAAGAGGAGAAGCACCAACATGGAGCTGTGAATCTGAAGGATCTGGAGAGATTCTGGATGAAGGAATGATCTCTGATCTCTTATCAGGTGTTCTCCAAACTCTTCAGGCATTACAGGAGAAAACTCAGGGCTGCTATCTTGGGAAAAGGACATTGCAATAATTGGGTGCCAATAATTGTGGCCAATATGAACTAGAGAAAGCATTTATTTCACAATGAGATTTTCCCCCACTTTCAATTGTTTTACTTCAATGATAGGTTAGAATTTTGTGAATTTTTTGAATGAAAGATCAAAAAGATAAACAATGCAGATTTATTTTCACAGCCACCTTTGCTCATATTTTCCAAGGGTGCCAATATTAGTGGAGGGCGCTGTAGAGGGAGAATAACAGAAACAGAAGAGGAGATGGGGAGGTGGAGGGATGCCGGAAGAATTGAAGCTGGGACGGCGCAATGACTGCTGCTTATATAGGCTCGTAATGATGATCGACAGGACTGAATGATTAGCCTCCTCCCGAACCTACGTTTGGATCTTCACTTATTCATATCTTCGGAAAGAGACTGATCAACCTTTGAGTTTGTTGAAAAGCGCCACTTGCTCTTGAGAGGTTCTCATTCAAATGAGACTTGTTTTGTGGAGAACCAAAATGGCTAATCTTTGGGGGTTTTTTCTTCAGACATTTCATCCACAATATAGTGATGTATCAGTTCTCGAAGGGATATGTCAGGGGCTAATTGTTAGAAATTGAGTTATTGAGCAGTTTGCCCTTGCTGGTGCCCTAAAGGACTAGCGGCAAATACAAATAGCCTCCCTGTTATATTGGCATTCTGCTGAGAAACTCCTGACTTACTCGTGCCATAATATTGTTGTAATAATTGGAGCTCAGGGGCCATCAAATATCATGCCAGTTTGTTCAATTGATTCAGACAAGCCAAGAAGAGAGAGAGAGAGAGAGAGAGAAAGAGAGAGAGCAAGGGAAAATATGAAACATCCAAAAGTCAGCCAAGAATTACCCAGTCAGACAAACTCCTCAGGGCAAAAAACTGAAGAACTGATGTTCTCAAACTACCAGCCCCTGTGGCAATTTGAGTTGCTCAGCTGGATTGATTTATTATTTTTTAGCTTTGCATTTCATCAAATGTTTCTTCTACAAGATACTCATGCATCAGTGGTGCTTTCACCTGACTAGAGCTTTTGGTGTGGACCCGAGTCAGTTTGAACTCAAAGATTAGTTGGTGTGAAAGTTGAGATGTTAAGCAAATAGTCTGAATACAATCCTTCCTTCCTTGTGGAGGTGTATTGTTACAGGATATTTTATGTTATTGCATGCATTTGCAATTGAGTTCCATTTTTAACATCTTGTGTAATACATGAATCAAATGTGGAAGTGGCAATCTGTGTGTTTGAAGTTTTAGTAGTAAAACCAAAGGGAAAAAACAGTTAGGCTGGCATCTTCTCCTCCTATAGTCATTATCTACAGTACTAATGTAGTAAACAACAGCAACCATATGAAAAGAGAATCTGGGGGAGGGGCCCTATCAAACTTCAGACCAAACTATCAAGCCAAGTTTGAAAACCGCCATACTGCTATCAGCAACAACAAACAACAGAGCTTTTGTTCTCACAACAACCAGATAATTTGTTGTTCTTTTGCAATGTTATTGGGCAAGTGATTAAATCAGATTAGTTTTTAGACAGTGTAGTCAATATCTGTTCAATATCTACATCTGTTGTCTTTGTAATGAATGAAGCTTTTTGCATCATATCTGGTTAACTATTAGTCTTAACAAAAGCAAACTTGTTAAAAGACACAATTGCTGAAGCAGCCATTCCAGTTTAGCTTGTTTCTACAAGTCTTTAAGCTTATTTATAACAGGCCACCTTATCTTTGAGCTCCTTCATTCACAGGGACTCGTACCTGAGCACTCCACATCGCAAGTGCAGCTGTACCAGGGGGGCTACTGAGCAAGTTTACTTAATCAGAAAAGTCATAAATATTGAGCTAGTTATGTGATTCAAACTTCAAAATGTATTTGTTTACAAACCATGTACTATGGTAAAAGTGTTTTGCAGCCATAACATAGCATAGTGCAAGAAACCAGGAGAAAATAAGTCTTTATTAATTTTTAATCTGCCCCTGTAATCATAATTTGTGTGAAAATGAATACAAGTTGTAAGATTTTGGAGTTTTGCAAATATGTAGGTAGTCTCATATTTTTCCAATGAGCCTTTTCTGATTACATGAGAAACAGCAAAGCAAGGGATTTTGAGTCATTGTGTTTACATTTTTTGGAAGAATCAAACTATGCATGTTTTACTTGTAGTCACCACACCAGGCTCAGTTAAAAGGAAGCATTTTAACTTTGAAAATATGACACACTTCACCTTTTAGCAATACTATTATCTTCCTAAGCAGCTGTCCTACACACACAAACCATGAACTGATATACATTTCATTAAATGAGTAGGGCAGATTAAACAAAAAACTAACTTGTTCCTCCACCCATCCTCCCCACTCCCACTCCAGGCTGCTTTTCCTGTGCTCTTTTTTACCTGGATGTGGCATTTGGATGATTCGTGGTCTTTTATGGCTTCCAGTTTTAGGTTTTTAGTCCCAACAATGAAACTATTAGTTTTGGCATCTTCTGAAGTAGGGATGGGCGATATATCTCGCGCATCTCGTCAGTAAAGCCGGTTCCTTGATTAGCGCTAAATCTCCATCACCTGTTTTCAAATGGTTAATACACAGAGCCGTAGATCACTGAGAAGCTACGCAATATCGCGTTCATTATCGAAGGCGATTCATCTGCGATAGTGAACGCGATATTGCGTAACTTGTCAGTGATCTACGGCTCTGTGTATTAACTGCCGCTCCATTTGAAAACAGGTGATGGAGATTTAGCGCTAATCAAGGAACCGGCTTTACTGACGAGATGCGCATGCATATCGCGCGAGATATATCGCCCATCCCTATTCTGAAGCGTGTTGACGACATACCGAGCAGAACATTGTCAGACTTGTCTCTTAGTAAACTAACCAATCACGGGACTCCCCATTGTCTGCTTTTCTCCATCGTTCTTTAAAAAAACGTTTTTTGACCTTCGCCTCTTTGTCCACTGGCTCCTCCTGAGATGTTTTCTCTGCAGACCTCTTAACTTGCCCATACGATGCTCCATTTTGAAGGTGTGCCTCCTCTAAAAATATCCGCCGTCCGGGTGAAACAGTATGCTATTTTTATTTACCCGCCACGGTGGCCGGTAGGTGAAGCGAGTTTACCCGCCACAACACAAAATCACCCGCATTTGGCTGGTGGCGGGTGCTAATTTCCATCCCTGTTTTGGAGTTTTGCAAATATGTAGGTAGTCTTATATTTTTCCAATGAGCCTTTTCTGATTACATGAGAAACAGCAAAGCAAGGGATTTTGAGTCATTGTGTTTACATTTTTTGGAAGAATCAACCTATGCATGTTTTACTTGTAGTCACCACACCAGGCTCAGTTAAAAGGAAGCATTTTAACTTTGAAAATATGACACACTTCACCTTTTAGCAACACTATTATCTTCCTAAGCAGCTGTCCTTCTATTTAGATTCATCAGCTTTCAGAGCATTTGCACCGTAATGGTGACTGAATTGCGTGTGTGTGCTCATTACCATTTGGCCAGTCAAACACTGAGGTACATGTGTATAGTCAAGTAAACAGAGGACACATCAGACGAAAAACCAACATTTAACATATTATTTACAGGCTTCGAATATTAAGCAGTGATGGACAGCAATGCTTTGTGATACAACCTTTGACAGCATTCCAATGAGAGAGCTCAATAATCTTTACACTTCAAATAGCACACACACTGAGGGGTTAATGGAGAAGGTCATGGCACCAGCATGCAGTCACACAGAAGAAAGCATGTGGTCGTGAAACGCATGGCACAAAGCCAATACGTGAGCACCGCCCAATAGATTAGCAGCTCGCGTTAACATTTTTCACAGTACCTCGATCACAGTATTTCTTCATACTACTGCTTTGTTGAAAAGACCAAAGGGTTACCAGTTGCTTGTATGCATTGGATGTTGGTGTGTTTGTGTCCTCACTAGGCTTCTAATCTAGATTAACCTTGTCAAGCATGACACATAAAATAATAATCAGAAAAATCTTGAAAAATGAAATTCTGATGGTTTGAGATCTTTACTATATAACAGAATACCAGAATGCATATAAATATAAGTTATCACTCTATGTAGTTTTCATTGTGGGGGGCGCAAAAGGCAAAACATAAAATGCAATGCAACACAGTGATTATTGAAAGACACAAATAAACATCCCTCAAAAGCCTGTTGCATCACATTTGATACACACATTTGAACTTTTTTTGGTCACACTTTATTTTAAGGCCAGATTCTCGCTATTAACAAACCATTAACTATGACTTTTGCCTCGATAAACTCTTGATTGGCTGCTTTTTGCTGTATTATGTAGGATTAGGGATGTAGAATATGGTCATGCAGAATATGTGCTTTAGAAGTACTAATAAACAGAGAATATGTTAATAACAGGCATGCTAATAAGCAACTAGGTAATAGTGAGAGCTGGTCCCTATACTAAAGTGTTACCTTTTTTTTATTTCTTTCAAAACTGCCACATTTGGCTGTAAAACATTCTTCACGCTGCATGTTTTGTTGTAAATAGCAGAAGAGATTTTGAGTGCTTCCTCTTTTGGATGCAAAATGTATATTTTAGTCAGAATTATTAAGCTTCCACTGTAATGCGTGGTGTCTGTTTGATGCACGAGTGTAAAAGTGAAGTCCGACTGAAGTTCAATAGAGATTCGATTTGCATTTTGCAAAATATAAAAAGTACATTTCAAACATTTACAAATAAGGAAACAACTATAAGATGCAAGTTATGTGCTGATGAAAATGCATTATGCATTATGCTGTCAAATGCATTGAACAACATGTCTGACAAGAGGGCAATCTGCTTTAAACTTTACGCTTATTACTTTTTGTAAAATAGGTACTCATACATGCTAAACCAAAAGACTTGAACATTACCATTACACTCTCACAACTTTTACTTTCTAAAAAGTATGGACTATTAATCAGACAACAGACAGCATGTTGAAGTCTGTGTACAACAGCTTTTTCAGCTGTTTTTCAGTTTTTTTGATCATGGTGATAATTTAGAGGCTTTAGAAATGAGCACATCAAGGCTTGCACTTTATAGCATGCAGTAGTGGACTCCACATTGGTTTATTTAAATTTAAATTTCAAATAACAATATTAATAAATAACTTAATATACCACCCGAAAGGATATATATTGAAGCAGCCGGCAGTGGATTCCAGAATTCACCCCTTCAGTAGGGTTATATTGACAATTTAAATAATGATTAGCTTGTAGCATAGCATGCTACAGTTTTACAGTGTTGACCAACTTCACCAACTAAATCACAATGGTTATGAAAGTCAACAGGCTAGCAGCACCACACTAGTTGACCCGAGCTGGTCTTTTTTAGCAGCAAATCCATAGAATTATCAAGAAATGTCATTAATTGATTTGTACAAATGCTGAATAAAATTATAATATGATAATGCTTCCAACTGAAGATGTGGATGCACACATTACCTAAGCAAGCAGATTGCAGGATCAGAGGTAGCTAAGCTATTTACGCAAAGGTGGTGTGGTAGTCAAACCGTGACTCACCGGGAGGGAAAACCGTTTGACAGGCACTTTCTCAGAGAGAATGTCACAGAACACCTGAAGCTACTGTAGTCAAACACTGCACTCTAATTCATTAGCACACACTAGCCTTATTTTCTCCTGAGGGAGTTGAGTGCATGTATTGGGTAAACCCTAACCCATGATGATATTTACACAGTGCAGTGGGATTTTCACCTCTCGTGTGTTCTCGACATAAAGACATATATAAATTAAGCAGCTGAGAAACCACATCATAGCTCTTTCCCAAAACCTAGATAGCTGACTCAGTGTGTGCTACCTATGCAGGCAATTCAATTCTAGGGAACAGCTATTCACCATCATAAGTGAATAACTTGGCAGCTGTTACTCACACAAATAATGTTCCTCGTGCGAAGCGCACAACAGACTCTGCTAAGCGTACACTTCTGCATTTCTTTCAACGCTGTCTACTGTCTTGGATTCGTTTTTGAGTGCTTTACAAAATCTATTGTTAAGGGATTATAACACATATTTTATGATCCCCCCCTATAGCAACACATTAAAATACAGAGCATAACTGAAATTAGTTACCTTAGTTTTCCTCTGTCTAGTTTCTCCTTGCCTAGAGAGCTACAGTGAAAACCGGCTCATCTTACCTGACTCACTCCTTCGGAAAACTGTCTAGACAGCTTCATTTTTGCAAGTTGACACTAAGTAGTGAGTCTGTTACCCTTTTAAAAGCAAGGGCAGTGGTCTCTGGTTTTGTAGTCAATGCTTTGAAAAGGCTTGGTGAAATCAATCTGGAGCATAGCGCAATAGTGGCACCAGCAGAGAAACAGTCATAATTCTGCTGAAAATACCAACTTGTGTAATGTAGGACAAATGAGTAGCACTACATGAACATTTCAGCTAATAAAAACTAATATGGAAATAGGATTAACTAAGCTTTTAGGACTGAGAAACTTCCTTATTAGGTAATCAGTGAATACTGAATGAAATCAAACAGATTCACTACTAACTAAAACTATGAACTATGACCAATTATAAATAATTACCAATTCTTTATCAAGTATTTAAAATTCATTGGTAATTACGACGTTAACGTGTCTGTTTTTTTTATTTATTTTTATTTATGTATTGTTGGTCTGACTTATACTGTGCAGACATGCATTTCTGTGAGGTACACTGACTTGTAATGATATTCTAACAGACAATGTTTTGATTTTGAGGATGTAGTTTTGTGGTTAAAACACAATATAGATGCTGTTCAGCTTATTCGAGGATATACATTGTTGTGAACAAGAGAAAATAGTTTTTTTTTATATTTAGATCACAAAGAGTCTATATGCTCCCTGGGCTGTTCCTAGTGTCACCTACAGTATGGTTGTTTGACCATATTAAAAGAAAGACAGAAAAGCATTAGGCTAAATAAGCAATGGTTAGTTGGTTACTGTGGTATGTAATGTTCATTAATTAATTAATTTCTTCAACAAAAAAAAAATAAAAATAAAAAAATAAATAAATATGAGGCACAAGCTTATCGGAAAATATATTTAATCACCATGTTCAGATTTTTTTAAAAAAAAGCCACTAGCACTAGCTCGTTTTAGACACATGTTAATGTTGTGATTTGGTAATTTATTGGTAGTTGGTCATAGTTAGTAATTCTTAATGAAACAAATTTTACTCACAATAAAATCTCAATCCTAAAATCACTATTAATTACTGCTTATGTAATCTTTGTTCTATATTAGTTAATAGCAGTTGCGGAAGTGTATTTCTCCTCATTTGCTGAATTGTCCTGCATTACTTCCTGCAGAGTTGCCTATTAATGATGGACAATTATTCTAGTGTTTCCAGATAATGTACTTATTATATCAGACTTCTGGCATTACCAGCACCAATAAACATTCCCCCAAAGCATTATTAGATATCACACTACTATAAATACTATTATTAAACATCTCTAAACTCTTGGGCACATTCACTCTATCACTTAATGCTAAAATATAAAGAAGCTGTTGGATCTGTAAGTTGGACTAACTAGGTTTCCCCTCACATTTCTGAAGTAAACAGTGCAGATTCGGAAAGGGCAGAAGCTGAAATACTGAACAAACAATTTCTGCAATTCTTTCTCCCTTTATTTCTATATAAAATTAGTTGTGACATCTAAGCCGGCCCACAAGTCAACCAGGAAAATTCTCAGTGCTTTCTATTGTCAGTCCGTCCCTGCTGTCATTCATAAAAATCCCCTGTGCCTTGTGTGTTTGTTTATTAAATATTATGGCTAATCTGATTATGCTTTCAGTTAAGACTGCAGTACACATTTGACCAAGTTTAAATCCATTCCGAAAAATTCCACAGATTTTCCCTCAAATATAAATAAAGTCTGCAGATTACAGCACGTCTAGGCCCGACCTCCCGATGGCAGTGCGCCTACGATGACTTTAAATGCTGTTTAGGTGGGTTTGGAACCAAGCTCATCTGTACACTGCCGTATTAGAGCATGGCGTATTACTGTAAAGATGACAAGTCTCGACACCTCTCGTGTCACATGAGTTCCAGATGAAATAAAATGTCCCAATGCCTAAGAAAGATTTCCTACTATAAAATCAGATACCTCCAAAAAACCTTCCATACCAAATCTTCACAAAGCCGTTTCCTGGTTCTAATCCTGCATGAATGATATAGGATTTCACACCAAGTTCAGTCTTCACATACCGGTTCTTCAGTTCATCCATTCCGATATTCCTCCCACTCTACGTGCGAGCGGTGTCGGTTTCTCAGAATTAGGTTTGCCTCTAAAGCAACACTTTAGAAATTCAAACATCCTGTTACCAATTCTGACAGGCTTTTCATTCACAAGAGGCACACACGCACCCCATGTAAATAATTACACCTACTCAGCAAAGGTTTTTGCCTTTCTTTTTTCCTGCGCTTTTGAGTTTCTCTTTTGTCGAGTCACACAAAGTGAGTGGATTGGGCGCCCACGTCCACTCTCATGGCTCCCAACTTCACACCTCTCTGCCGGTCCTCCACACCCA
>JAFVLL020025447.1:0-19618 GCA_021397915.2 Tor tambroides | reverse complement strand
CTTACTCTTTGAGCTTGTTCTTCGCTGCTTAAACCATCTAAAAATAACTCGTAGGCCTAGCAATTACTGGAAATGGGTGCAGAGTGGTGCATCTATGTGCGCAACTGTCTTTAGCTTAAGTAATACTTTAACCAAAATGCATCAGTGCAGTATATGCAGGGGAAATAAGAGATTTTCCAAGAAGAAAATTGTGGCTCTTATTTTTGTGCATGCTGTGCTCATAAATGAGACCTTTTACGTGCGTGCACGTATTTCATATGGAGACATGCAGCGTATGTAGACGTGCATTAGATCCCCAATCAGGAACGTGTGATTGCATGGAAAAAATCCTCAGGTTTGCATCCGATCCTGCATTGCATTTCAGGATTTCTGTCAGCGTTGTAATTCAAATCGTTTTAATGCACATGCTGAATCAGTGTAACAGCAAGCATATATAAATATAAATGTTTACTTATGAACCTATATGTTATCTCAGATCATTTCAATCTTGTTCACATTAAGACCAGAGAAAACAACAAGTGAAAACGATCCTATCAGTTTGCATAAAGCAAATGCCGCCGGTAATTACCTTTTCCTGTATATGACAGTTCTCCTCTTTCCTCGA
This sequence comes from Tor tambroides, assembly GCA_021397915.2. Classification (NCBI taxonomy): domain Eukaryota; kingdom Metazoa; phylum Chordata; class Actinopteri; order Cypriniformes; family Cyprinidae; genus Tor; species Tor tambroides. The sequence goes on along the minus strand of JAFVLL020025447.1, from coordinate 19,014 downwards.
CTCTGTAATGGAGATGTGAGATAAAATGAGTCGTCAGGCCAGCTGAGCTGCGTTCTGAACACGGGGAAGTTAATTAGGTGGAAAGAGGCGGTCGAGGCCTAACAGAAGCTGTGCTGAGCCGTTCATTTGTATGGCAGAGCGGCGCGATTTGTCTAACCCTTGCTGCCACAACATCATAAACCTGCCTGTGGGCCCTTGTTCATTTGTTATTTTCATCCATCAGATTTGTTTGTAGCTGATTTGTGTGTGTAATGTCAACAGTTTATGAATAGCACAGTATGCATTGATACAGTGAGGTCCAAAAGTCTGTCAGTACACTGAAAATATGAGATTTTATTACTAAGAATTAAGCCTTTAACTCCAGTTGTTATGCAGTCAAAATCCTTTGTGATGAGAAATGCTGTATTAAATTAGAAAACAAAGCAAAACACAAGTATTTCTAGTGCATGTCGGACTTTTGAACACACCTGTATGTATAGGTCAAGGTGTTTAAACAAAAAATATTCATTGTTAAATCTTCATTTGCCTTTGCAATGATTCTAGATGTGTTGTTGTAGAAGTTCTGTTGACGATAGTAAATCACACCTGTGTTGTGAAATGTAGAAACATTCACAATGAGGAGCTTCACGGCCCTACTGTGCACCTGTATCGCTGATATGCGGTGTGAAAATGTCTTTGCACTCTGTGGTGAGCAAGACCTTTTCAGAACTATTCAATGCTTTGCTTTATGAGTCAGAACCACAAAACGGTGTTAAACTCCAATACCTGTGTGAAATACAGAGATCTAAGAGCAACCCATAGAAAGTGCACTTTATGTAGATACTGTGAAAATTAGTTTGCATTGCATTTCAGCTGCTTTTGTAAATTTTCTGTTATTAATTGTAATTGCAAATGTATTTTCACAGTATATGTATATATTTATATGTAAAGTATATGTAAAAAAACATGTTTAATTAATTAGTTCAAATTATTTTATTCATTTGTTTATTACATAAATGCTGTGAAAATACATCTTATTTTCTGTAATTTAATTTAAAAATATGTATATGTGTGTGTGTTCATATACATGAATGTTATGTAAATACTGTGAAAATACATTTGAATTGTATTTCATTATTATTTTCTGTGATTAAATTTAATTGCAAATGTATTTTCTCAGTATTTATGTAAAAATGCACAAAAAGTATTTTGCTCTCTAGATATTGGTATCGGAATCTTTGAAAAACCCATATTGTTTGACTATTTCGTTGCATCCTACTCCTACTAAGTTGCATAGTGATTTCTACATCCTGGGACTTAAATAATCACTATACATTTGTTTTAGCTCAGAGTAAAGCAGCTGAACACTTTGGGTGACCAACGTGCAAAATTTACTTAGCATCTTTCTGCCCTGTATCCTGTATAAAAGTGTCTGCAGCCCAGTCCCAGTCTCAGGCAGTAATGCAGTAAATGTAGCTGGCGTTTTGTGAAGCGCTGTCAGTAGCTGTGGGGGTGCAGCGCAGCGGCGCGCTAATTGGCCTTGGCAGAGAGAGAGAGAGCGAACGCGCTGGAGGTTTGACGTGCTGAATGGCTGCTGGCTGCATGGTGAATAGCAACTGATTCAGTAATGCAGCCGGTAAATAATAACGATGCCTGTCCGCGGGGGAAAGAGAGCTGCACAGACTTCTGGGACACTTGCTGATCCGGCCAGCATTAGAGAGGCCGAGTGTAGTACCTGCTGGATGATGGGAATCTGGAAATGTGTGATCATCCCTTCAGGTGACGAGGAGTTTGTCTCAGGATTTTTCTGCTGCTGTGGTTTTGAGAAGTCAAAATTGACTTTATTTACTTTCTCAATGCATGTTCCTGATGCTATTGTGGATGATTTATCACTGCATGCTATTATGAAGGAGAAAAGCTGCCTTCATAATCTTTCATCAAAATGCAATAACTTGCTTTGCCTCTTAAACGACTTTCCGTTTCAGTTGACATCACTAATGCTGTTTTTTCTCAACCCCTCCAACCACTCGTCTCCATTTTGGTACAATACACCCACTTTTCACCATCCAATCAATTCCCAATGGAGAAAATTAAGTCTTGTTCTACTTTTTTTTTTTTCTTGTTGAATATTCAGTTTCACTCAGACATGGGTTGAGAATGACATTTCATGTTGATTTAAAAATAGAGCATTTTGATTTGTTGTCAACTGCAAGTCATTGGTAGAAGGTTGAGATTTGCATGTCAATTGCACACTTTTCTTGGGAACAAAGATGGTTAAGCACATAAAAATGAAACCAAGTGAGCAATTGCTAAAGGGTTAAAGTATTTTTTTTAAATTAAATAAATCATATAATTAAATTATACATGATGCATGGGTGCTAAAAGATTTATTTTATTTAGAACAATGTGCATTGTGAAAATAAACACCTTACAATAATTTCATTTGTTAACATTAGTTAACTATATTAGTTAACCTAACAATGAACAATACATAGTCAATGTTAATTTCAGTACTGTTTCATTTTTAAAATCAAAAATTGTATCTATTATCATTTGTTGTTCCACTGTGAATTATTATATACAAACAATGAACAATAAGAGCATTAACAAAGATTAATAAATGCTTTTAAAAATATATTGCTCATAGTTAGTGCCTGTTGGCTAATGCATTAACTAATGTAAACAAACAAAACCTTACTGTAAAGTGTTACCAAAGAAATTTAGCATTTGAACTGATTTGAATTGTAATATTATTGTAATATTGTAATATTAAACACATTATTATAAAGGAGAAAAATGCCTTCATACTCTTTCATTAAGATGCAATAACCTCTTGTCTTTTAAACAACTTTTCATTTCGGTTTAATCCTGTCATTTTTGTACCCCATAGACGTTTTTATTGCAATAATTCTAATAAAAGTCATATAAAATTGGAGAATAAACCATTAAAACTGCATGCAATTAAAATTGGTGTTGTGCACCTATGCTACAAATAATTACAAAGAAACGGCATGCAACACACTGAAAGCAATGTTTGTTTTAACTTCGAAAACGTGTGTGTATGTATGTGCATATAAATATATATAAATTGCACAGTAGTAATACACACCCTAATAAAAATGAATTAATCTGCATTAGAATTGACTGCACAGTGCTGTTGCAATATGACCTCAAAATGAACTGATAAAAAATACAGAAAAACCTAACTGGAAATAAGACATTAATTCAGATCCCCCCTGCGGGGCTTCAGGGCACTTTGATCAGAAGCTGTCAGTGCTTGATGTGGGGCCTGTGTTTCCTACCTGTCAGCGCCTTACAGAACGGCGGTACGCTGTGGCGCACGGGTCCGGACCCCCCTTCAGGATGTGGTGGGCTCGCAGTAGCTGCACCCCTAAATGCATGAACGCAAATAGCATTTCGGCTGTGCAAACGGGTCAGGTACGGATGCATGAGCATTTTTAGGTGGTCCGTAATACGTGGAAATCCGAGCGGGAAAAAACGGACTTGAGATTTTTCTTGGACGCATTATTTCTCGGCCGACCATAATTGTCAGTCAGCGGTTTGGAGACTCAAAAATGAGTCCCGCCACCAGATGTTGCCTCACTCTGATCGCCGCTTTGAAAGACAGAAGTTTATTGTTCTAGTGCATTTGGAGTATAGTTCAGAACTCAAAGCCAGGGAATTGTTGACGGACGGAGAACAAGAGCGTAGCTGTTTAACTCTTATGTGAAATTCATATCTAAAACGTAAACGCTTTTGTCGTATGTGCCTCTAAATGCATTGAATAAAAAGATTTACCGTTCATTTCCCAGCAGGCTGAGCGATTGTTTTATATCTCGTCATAAAATGGCTGCTTGTGTAAGTTTGAAATAGGAAATATCTTTGTGGCAGCTGAACCTAAACCAAACAGGATGGCATCTCCGAGTTCGCACAGTTTCTTTGTCACCCACGTGTGTGTGGTTTTCAGTTTGTCTCTTTTTGGTCAGGAAGTGTTTTAACCCCTGATGCACGTGTGAGCGAACACGATTTCATCAGGTACAAAATATGACATCTGAGGATTTGCTTGTAAGATTTCAGGGCCTGAATGAAGCATTTATTATGCTCAGATGTATATATTTTGTCAGATGTATACAGTTCACTTCCTGCATGAACCTCATCCGGATGTTATTGACATCAGACGCTGGTTTAGGGTTTTCTGGTCTTCTTTACGCCAGCAAACGTGACTTTAATGGAAAGATCATGCGCATTGTCAAAAGGTTTCTAATTAAAGATGAAAATGCTCCATATGTATTGATTTGATCCTTTATGACTTGATTGCATGGTGAAAAGTGTGTGTAAATTGCAGATGGCTGATAAATAAGACCGTCGGCTGAAAAGGAAAGTCATTTTGAAGGCTTTGCACTGATAAATCATTCACATTTCGACCAGGAATTCATATTAAGAAGGTAAGTGGAGTGCATTTTGACTTCAGCCCATAAAAAGCCTATTTTTGGTCTGGAGCTTGAGCATTTCTCAATGACTAACTAGTGTTGTTTCTTTGGAGGTGTTCTGCCATCCTGCTGTGGGGGTTTTTAAAGGAAGTGTTACATAAATACAATGAAAGCACTCAGTGATTATTTTTAGCGGACTCGGCTTCATTGTGGACCTGTCACCTCGCTCATCTGTGGCTTTCTATGCAGATCCACAAAAAAAAAAGTTTTAGTGAAAGCATTCGAGCTCATCTTACTGAAAGCACTTCGTCCGGCTTGCAAGGCGCTGCTGGAAATGAGTTATGAAAGCACCAAGCGCTTCTAAATCTGTAGGATTATTGCAGCAATGATAATGAGGGTCCAATAAATGTGAATTGTGGTGGTTATAACAAAAAAATAATAATGTGAAATCTCTGAAAGCGTTTTTTGTGAAGTAATTGTAGAGTCAGGGTGAGGAGGTTCAAGTCAAAACTGCCTCGAAGAGCCATTCACAACTCGTTTTAATAGCATAACTCAGCTAACAAGGAACGTTCCTATAACATTGTTAGGTCAAAATATTCTTAAAAATAACGTTTATGGAATGAGAGAGGAAGCTTTCTTAGAAGAACGTTCTTGGAACCACCTCCTGATGTTATTTGTAGGTTCTCTGAACTGTTTAATAGCATTCTTCAGTAATAACAATAGAATGTTCTCATAACGTTCTCAAAATGACAGAATGGAATGTTACTGTAACGTTCGCATAACCAGGATGAAACATTCTTAATAGATTCAAAAATGAACGTTCTGAACATTCAGAAATAATGTTTTCATAGCGTTTTTCAAAATGATCAAATGTAACGTTCCTCTAACATTCACATAACCAAGAATAAAACGTTACTTGGTGTTTTAAATGTTAAGAGAATATTTAAATGTAACTTTCTCCTAATGTTTTCAAAATGATAGAATGGAATGTTCCTCTAACGTTTGCATAACCAGGAAAAATGTTCTTAATACATTAAAAAAACTGGACATTTTGAATGTTTAAAAACATTCCGAAATAAAAAATAATGTTTTCATAAAGGTTTCAGAATGCTAAAATGGAATGTTTACAAAGCCAAGACAAAAATGGATGTTTTGAACAGTGACAGAACATTCAAATGTAACATTCACTTAATGTTTTCAAAATGATACAACGGAATGTTACGAGAAGAAACATGTAACCAAAAAGAAACATCCTTAATACTTTAAAAAAGAGAAAAGATTAACGTTTAAAAAAAAACATTCAGAAATATTGTTTCATACAGTTTAAAAATGATAAAAAGGACTGTTCCTCTAATGTTTTTAATGGGTGCTTTGAACATTGAGAGAACATTCAAATGTAACATTCTCAAAACATTTTCAAAATGGTAGAATGGAATGTTTCTCTAACAGTCGCATAACTTAGAAGAAACATTTTAAATGCATAAAAACACCCAATTGGAATGTTAGCAAAACGTTCTCGTAACATTTTTTGTTAGCTGGGAATGTTTTGCATTTCAGAGGGGAAAAAAAATGTAGGTGAGTGGGATTTTATTCATCAGGAATTGAAAAGTGTGCATTCTGACCGAAATGGACTTGAATATTCGTTTGCTAAAGTTGGATTTAAATCTCAGTGAGCGGCTGAAAAGAAAACTGTTGATGAAAATGTAGGTCAAATGTGGAATCATGTGCAATACGTGGAATGTGTATATGAGGTTAATAGTGATTGATGTTGATTTTAAGGGTGTTGCAGTGTAACATTGCGGGAGTGAAACAGCCTCTCATCAGCTCGGTCTCTGCTCAGGACACGAGGCTGCAAAAACACATTTCATGGAAGTTTTACGAGCTGTAAACGCAGGAAACTTTGACAAGGCCTGGAAGTTGCTGATATTGTTTGGGCTGTGATTATCTGCCGGTCTGACAGGCCCACCTGAACCAGCTGAAGCTGAGCTGAAGAGAAGCTAAAGCTAACAGCTAATGGAGAAAATACCACAGAACTTGTGAAATGAACTCTGCTGTGACCAACTATCATTTCCCTGTGGGATTTGAGGCAGATAGTCACCTCGTTAGTGTTTTTATATGTGTTCCTGTATTACTTTCAGCCTCATGGATCTGTGTTGGTGAGTCCCACCAATGAATATATATGTAATGAAGGCTATTTTTAGGACTATATTAAGATTTTTCACATTTCAGCTCAGTTCTTTCATTACAATAATGCATTACATTTCTTTGACTTTTAAGAATTTTTGTAATTCTCATTACTCTCATTTGTACTTCTCTAGTTTTTCTTTACACTAAACATATATATATATATATATATGTGTGTGTGTATATATATATATATATATATATACTAATTAAAATAAAAAACATTTTAGTGTGTGTGTGTATATATATATATATCAAAATCTATATAATTATATTAGTATAATTACATAATGTACTTATTTAAAATATATTATTGAATATACTATTATTTATATTTAGTTTTATTTAAATATATATGATGTATTATTTATTTGTTTTTCTTTATAACATTATTTAATATAATATTATTTCTTAATGTATTTCTTAATGTACTGTTTTATTTAATTGTATTTCATTTGATGCATAAAGAATATTTGATTTATTAATAATATTATTATGCAATATAATATAATACTATATATATATATATATTAGTGTTGTCACGGTACCAAAATTTCAGTATTCGGTACCGATACCAGTGAAAATCCACGGTTCTCGGTACCAATCTCGGTACCAAAGCAAAACACAAAAACATGCTATTTAAAAAACATACTATTTTTAATAAAGTCAAACAAAAATAAAATGTACAAAAATCAATGCCATTCTTTATATTTATTTAAAATTGTGTTTCAAGATTTTCCGCAAGTAATAAAAGTATGAAAAACAGTAAAGTTTCACCCAAATTTAATTTGTCTTTTAATTAATGAAATTTAAACATTTTTTTATTTTTTTGATTTACTATTAAAATTAAAATATGGAAGAAATATTGTGCGATTTCTTTAAAAATAAATATTTATTAATTTTTTTCAACAGTAGTAAAAGTATCACATACATTCTACTAAATAATAGTAATATATATTTCTGGCACAATGTCTTTAAGAAACTTTTATTTTGACGGGTTGCCGTAAATATCTTTAAATTTCTGTGTAGCTATATATGACGCTGGTTTTACTCAAATGAAACGGTAAAATGCTCGTGAAGTGTTTCTCAGAGCAGTTCTGGAGATGTTGTTTATGTCCTCATTGAGACGGCAGGTGATGAAATCACCGCGAGCGTCACGCATGCTTCAGTAGTAAACAAAACCGCGTGTCTCTGCCATTCACTCATTCACACAGAGACGCAGAACATGCGGGATTCATATTTGAATCGACTTTTCCGGCTGGCTTAATATTTACAGATACTAGTCCATGTTGCGATTTGATTTAAGTGTAATGACCTACTTTTGAGTAATTCATCCAAACTTTGACAAATTCCGTGACATTCCGTGCTAAACTGTAAATTCGTTTTATAACTGGATTCAATTCCGTAAATCGCGTTCCATACGCCCGGAAATCATAGGCAATCGCGTCAAGAACGGAGTTGACGGGTACTCGGTACCGGTACTTGAAAAACCTGGTACCCGTAAGCGTTTCGTTTTTAGTACCGACTTGATGTGATACCCGGGTCTTTTGATAACACTAATATATATATATATATATATATATATATATATATATATATATATATATATATATATATATATATATAATTTTAAAGTAATTTATATAAATTTATAAATACTTTTAGTATTTGTTGTAATATTTGATTTATTATTTAATTTATTTTTTTATAATTTATAATTTATTTTTAATTATTTTTCCTGATTTAGACAAACATAAGGTGTAAAGAAAGTTAATATCTTTTTTGTTTTACTGGGAAATATGACCTAGACACGAGCACATCTGAGTCCACATGTTCTATAATGTTAGTTTCTGCTCCACACATATTGATTCTGAGAACTGAACGCACAATACTGTTGATTCCATACGTTAAACAGGAGGACATGAGATAAATAAATACAGCGGACGTGCAGGAATGCAGCAGCTGTATGGAGAGAGAGGCTGAGCAAACACAAGCAGTTGTCTGAGCATCCCGTGGCACGTCCTGAGCAAACAGAGCTGGAGCCCAGGGCCCCTGAGAGAACGGCACATTCATGCAGCACGCACCTAAAGGACACTTCATCACAATATCCGGGTCAGACGTACAGTATGAGACTCAAATGTGTTGCACTGTCCCAAACCCATCTCACATACAGAGAGCAATGCTTTAGAACAGAAATGCACCATTTGCAAATGTGAAGAGTGAGCCTGAAGGTTTCAGGAAGACATGGGCTGCTTTTGTTGGACCTGTGACCATGTCATCTGTCATCTCTTATCACAGATCTACATGCTTCTGTTCAGGTTCACCTGCTGAACAATTCATCTCTTCATCATGTCATATTTCTTAACCAGAGTTGAAAGGCTTTTGAGTGGCTTCCAGGCCTTTAAAACTGTGCGGGAAAGAAAAATCACAACTGAGACATTTTTTAATTATTGTTTCTCCTGCTAAGCAATGAGATTCAATGGAGAGCAAATGGAGGTTTGTTTCATTCTCCCAAAAATGAAAAGTCCATCATCATTTACCCATGCGATCCAAAACCTGTATGTCTTTCTGTCTTTTTGAACACAAAAGACAATATTTTGGAGGACGTTAGCAACTAAAAACACACTGGAGCCCATTGACTTCCACTGTATGGAGAAAAAAAAAATCTTTGGAAGGAGTAAATGATGACAGATGAACAAATGATGACGTTTTTTGTTTTAAAAAATTAATTTTCTATTTCTGTTTATTTAATACTTGTTATTGGTTTTATTTTGAATGTAGAATCCAGACAAAATAGAATCTATTCAATGAGATAATATAGAATCTATTCAATACACTGTGCAAAATCTCTTAAACTAAACCATGACTCATTTCACCTGTATTTTCCATTACAATAATGCAGTCGATTAGTTTTACTTTTGAGAATTTGTATGTGCCTGTGTGTGTGTGTGTGTGTGTGTGTGTGCCTGCCTGTGTGTGTGTATGTGTGTGTGTCTGTGTGTGTGTGTGTGCGTGTGTGCCTGCCTGTGTGTGTGTGTGTGTGTGCCTGCTTGTGTGTGTGTGTGTGTGTGTGTGTGTGTGCCTGCCTGTGTGAGTGTGTGTGTGTGTGTGTGTGCCTGCCTGTGTGAGTGTGTGTGTGTGTGTGTGTGCGCCTGCCTGTGTGTGTGTGTGTGTGTGTGTGTGCCTGCCTGTGTGGGGTTTGCCCCTCTAGTTTCCTTTTTGCCCTTATTTGGTTTTTCCTGTTCTTGTTTAGTTAATCATCGTTTATTCCACCACCTGTTTTGTATTCCAATGTCTTGTTTGCTCATTTATTTGTTCCTTTAAATGTCCTGGAGTTCTCCCCTGGTCTTTGTCTGAGTTTTAATGTTTAATAAATGGACATACGGCCAGGTTGATGCCTATTTAGATTACTTTAGAATCTTTGTTTGGCTATTCTCTGACATACCCGTAACAGAAACTCAGACTGTTGCGAAAATGTGGTCTGACTCCACACCCAGGCCCGCAGTCCAGCAGGAAGATTATCCGCCGCAAGTCTGCGGCTCCTCCTGAGCCGCCGTTAAGGAATCATCGCGCCGTCTCTAAACTCACCCAGGCCCATCATGGGAAATCATGTGCAGCATCCATAGCCTGATGCCCATTCACATGGCAGGAGATTCTGCCAGTCCCGCGGCTCCCAAGATAAGCCACCTAAAGTATGGCAAGCCGCTAAAGCGGAGGCTCCGTGCCTTCCAGGACTGTTGGTGATCTATGAGGAGGATGTCGTGGATCCCAGTGCCCACTCCCTGCGGGTGCCCTCAGTGCCCACGCTCCTGCGCCTGAGCCCTCCTCTCCATCTCCGCTGGTCCGCTCGACTCTCCATCGTCTCCGTAGTTCCGTCCAGCTCCAGCAGCTTCAGGCGCCCCCAGTGTCAACGCACTCCACCAGACCGCCCCGCAGAGACCGCTCCACCAGAGCGCCCCACAGAGACCACTCCACCAGAGAGGAGGTTGGACAACCATAGTGGCCGAGGGGAGGGCCACTATGGTTCCCCGGTCCAGCTGGTCTTCCCAAAAAATGGTCCCGCCTTGGCTGCCCGAGTCCCCTGACGCGCCTTCCGGGAGGGGGGCGATATGTTACGTGTTTGCCCCTCTAGTTTCCTTTTTGCCCTTATTTGGTTTTTCCTGTTCTTGTTTAGTTAATCGTTTATTCCCGCCACCTGTTTTGTATTAATCATCTTGTTTGCTCATTTGTTTGTTCCTTTAAATGTCCTGAGTTCTCCCCTGGTCTTTGTCTGAGTTTAATGTTTAATAAATGGACATACGTGAGTTGATGCTATTTCGTTCGCCTGATCTTTGTTTGAATATTCTACAACCACGCACCGTAACAATGTAGGGGTGTGTGATTTGTATCATGTATGATTATATTAGAATTGTTGTTTTAACAATGCGAGAGCTGATGTTATTGACTGTCACTTAATTTGCAAAAAAAATAAAATAAAATTTGACAGTCCAAAAGCATTGAATGCATCATGAAGCCTATTAGAATGCCGTTAGGATGTCCCTATAATACAAGTTATGAAAGCAAAAATATCCCTGTATGTTTTTATATTTATAAGATCGGATGTAGTTGTCACACAAGCATCAGTGCTGTTTTTCCTGAATATTGACTGAAAATATATTGATTACACAACAGTTCAAGTTGTTAATATTGAGTGAGTTACATTTTAGACACCGTATTGTCGAAATACTGTTTCTGTTACGCTAAAAAAAGTAGTTCAAAACAAAGGCGGAGCAAAATATTTGTGTGTCTCAGAACAACACTGCAGTGTTTTGTTCCTGTTTTTGAACAAATCATTTGAGTCAGTGATTTAATGATCCATAAAGAGAGACACTTGCTTCATTTGTAAATGAATCAGCCTTTTTGAATGAATCGACTGAATATTCATTATGAATGATTCAATGAATCACTCATTAAGACGGGGACTAGCACAACCTACTGGCAGTTTTAGCGTCATATTGATTTATCCATGACAGGCTTAAACCAGCCAAGGTACCAGCACAAAAACACACTCAGCGTAATACTGTTTAATTATTATCGTTATCAACATCAACACAAAATCCCTCTGTCCATGGTGGGCTTGATCAGAGATGCATTGTGAGTGACAGGCAAGCAAAACTTTCGGAGGTTTTAGATACTCAAGCCCATCTGAATTTTCTGAACAGACACTAAGTGGCCATTATACAAACATTTCTTCTTTTATTAAAACATTTTTCAAAGCTTTGTCAATGAAAGCTGTTGGTATTCTTTTTGTTAGTCATTTATTCAACTTAATGCATTGTTTAAGGTACTTCTGCTTCTTTGGCTGGTGAAACAAATTTAAACCTAGTCTTGAACACAGAAGGCTGCATCTCTTTCAGGAACTCATGGTCTAAATAGAGTGTGTCGTAAACAGTAGGTCACTAGACTAGAGGAGCATGGATGCACTTTTTCTGAGTCTGACACCACAGTGACTCAGAGACGCAAACATCAGCAACTGACTGATACGTGTCTGAGTCCATCTCCTGAGTCACAGAGACCAAAGCCGCATTCACCAGCGCTGATACACAACAGCCAGGTTGCTCTCCAAAACACATCTGTCGTTAAATGCCCTGGTTTCCTCTTAAACACAAACAATCTTAATCAAACTGAGTTTATTAAACCAATCCAAAGGATTTTTATGATAAACTGAAGCGAACTTGTGAGGGCATGAGATCACTGAATCTGTGCGAGAGAACAAGGTTTATTCATGCATGAGTGGTAGAAGTCAAAATCTGAAAATAAACTCTTTTATTAAGCCAAAACACCACACGCTGCAATTCTGAATTATTTTGAATGCAACGCTGCCAGATATCACACACAGGCAACAAATGAGATCTCTTTAATGACTCTGATAGCAAGCAGATTTTGGGCTGCAACTTTTATTTTGAGACTGATTAATCAGTCGATTTTTAGTTAATTCATCAATAGATTAGTTTCTGGTTGATTAACTCTTTTGTCATTGAATTGAGAAATCAAATTCTCCTTGATCTTTTTATATATAACAGGTCAACTTACTACAAAAACATCCTGTAAGTTTCAGAACTCAAAACTTCCTCATTAGTCCAAAAAAACAGCTTATATTGAAACCAATCCACCAAAATGATTGGTTTCATATTTTGTCTCAGTGTGACATCACTACGCCAGATCAACGCCTACTTCTACATCATTGCCTCTTTAGCCCCGCCCACGATTTGAAAATGTAGTAGGAGGAGAGTAAATATGAGAGAGATGCCAACACTCCAACAACAAAACCACAGAAACCCTCCGAGGATTACAAGACGCTGCGCAGTGCCAAGCTGCGAAAACACAGTTTGCATTGCCTTCCTTGTGATACTAACATTAGGAAGAGTGGATGAACTTCAGATCATGTCAGTAAGACACTGTCCACTGTTCAATTCAATTCAGTTTACTGCAGATTTGTTTTTAAAATAGGACAGTTCAATGCAGGCTTTTCAGAGACACTGAAAAAATATATATGATGCAATGCTGACTATACTGGATCCGACAGTAATGTTGCAACACACAAGTGTGAGTAACAGTGTTTTTACTGTGCCATTAATGCTTTGTCAGTTACTGACTGATTTATATATATTGAGTATACTTTAGTATATACAGTACATAGTATTTATACTTTAGTATTTAAGTTTTTAACCAAAATGACCCATATTGTTTTTAGACTACATCACAACAGCGCCCGTCTATTATTTTAATGTGCAAACTTTAAGCCAATCATAGCACTGGGTGTTTTTTTTTCCAAATCTGATTTTGGTTTTGATGTAAAAATCTGATATATATATATATATATTAAAAAAACAAACAGATCTTTGAAACTATTACAAAATGAAAAAAAAAAAATGCAGTTCATGACAACTTTAACTTACAATTAAATAATTACTGTAACTTCTGTCATTATTCTTTCAATATTTCAATTAAACATTCTCATAAAAAATTACATTTAAGCAGTAACAACTGGATATACAGATGAACACAACCGTGAATAAACTAAACCTCTCACATTAACATGACCCTTATTAACACAATCATTCAGTTCAGTGTGGCTCTCACATTACATGAGGTGACAGACGACTAGCTGTCCAGTGTTACACAGAACACAGCTTCAAGACCTGAAAATGTGCAGGTGTGTAGAAATGCACATAAAAAGCAAAATGTATGAATGCAACCATATGAAGCACGAACTATGGGATTGAAAACCTTGTTCTATTGCTTCTAAAGTCAGAGATCTCAATATAAAGTCAAAGCTCTATACTCTTGTGTGTCTTACAGTAGTGTCTCTTTAGGAACTGCAGAAGAAACATCCGAGATTATACTAAACATAACTGAGAAATAAAACAGAAACCTCAGAGCAAATACATACTCTGACCGATTTGCCTATACAGATACAGGCTTTCAGTGCAGGAAGCTCAACTAATGAAAATCAATTCTATCAATGAGAGCTTTTTGGGCATCTCAACCACTGCAGCACAACAGATCAATTCAGATGGTTTACAACAATACTGTACTGCGCTGAAAAATACCCCATTTCACAGGCTTTAATATGGCAACTTCTAAACTTCATCTGAAATGTTGTATTGTTAAATATCAAGCCTCTGAATATGAAAGCAAGCTGCCGAACAATTGTTTCTTATCGGTCCAAATGTAAAACAGGTGGTTTAACGACAGTATTTCCAGTGTACTGTGAATCTACTGTAAATTAATCCACCGAGTCTGTACGTGTGTGTGAAGAATAAAGAGATAAAGCGAGCATGTGAATGTGTGCGTGTGAAATGGAGAGACGTGTGAATGAAGGGGGGATTGATCCAAAGCCTTCTCTTCTCCTTCTGTGCTCCACACACAGCATCACGCTCACTGTGTGCCGTCTACACGCAGAAATCAACATTAAAACCAGTATCTGGATTACCATCGTGTGATGCACACTCACTTTCAATTCAGTCATCTTTCATCAAGCAGTTGTTCAGATGAAGCCTTCATGACACGTGAGGATGCACCGCTGGTTTGATGTATCTTAAGGGGCTAATTTACTGCAAATATTTGACAGTATCAGTACATGTTACAATTAAAGTTCTGTTACTTCACTTCCAAGTCAATACTAAAAAAAATAAAGTCTTACTGTGGCAGCGAGTTCAGTTCTCGAGCAAACACACTGTGTTTATAAACAATCGGTGAAAACGCTCACCATGACATGATATTCATGTAAATGCAGTTGGTTTGTATTAAAGGGACAGTCCACCTAAAAATGAGCATAAATTTCTCCCCATGATGTAATTTCAAACCTGTATGATTTTCTTACTTCTGCGGGACACAAGATATTGAGGAAAAAGTCTCAGCATTTTTGTCCATACAGTGAAAGTCAATGGGGTCCAAAACAACATTCTATGAACTAAAAAGTCACTGGGACAAACACTGAGAGTCACTGAGGTCCAGTGTTGCTTTGGACCCCATGGACCTTTAGTATACTATAAATAAAAACAGTAGAAACATTCAATCGAATTATTGTAAAACTGTACAATAAGGTTCCATCTGTAAACTTTATGTAACTGCATTAGTTAGACTAACAAAGAACAATACTTCTAAAGCAGTTCATCTCAGTTAATGTCAATTTCAGCATTTACTAATACACTATTCAAATCAAAAGCTGTATCTGTTAATATTTTTAATTGAGCTGAGCTAACATTAACTAACAATGAGCAATTGTATTTGTCTTAACAAAAGTAAACAAAGATTAATAAAAAAAAAAACTAATAAAATGTATTGCTCATTGTTGGTTAATGTTTGCTAATGCATGAAATGTAATGTAAAGTAGCGCCAAAATATCTTCTTTGGTGTTTTGCAGAAGGAAGGAAGTCAAACAGTTTTGGAAAGACATGAAAACAACGACAAATTGTTAATTTCCTTGCTCGTGCATGTGTGTTGCTGCTATAGCTAACCATTAATTGCAAGAAATTGACATTTTAGAGAATACCTGTAAAATAGCAGTGTTTTTCTGTAAATGTTTAATGAAAATTTCTGTAGAATGTTTTTGCACTTTATTTAAATAAGGATATTTTACTTTAATTTTATGTTTTTTTGTTTGGCAACCATTGTTGCCAATCTATACAATCTAAACAAATCTACTGACTTATTGGTACAAACCTATTACAAACTATAAGTCAATTTGAAACAGCCAGAACAATATATGTATATATATATATATATATATATATATTATGCAGTATGCATTTATATATGCATTACTGTGGTATAAATTCAATCCGCAGAGTTGTTAGTAATGCGTGTGCTTTGTTTCTGTAGCTGAAGTAGTTTGCAGAGCAGTGCCCGTGTTTGGCTCTTGCTCGTCTCCTCAGACTCTCACCTGTTCATCCAGCGGCTCTGACTGTGACAGACAGCTGATAAAAACAGCCATCTGATTCACTGTTTTGGAGAACGCTTTTAAAGAAACGCAGCAGACCATCTGACACGAATGTCATGCATTTTCAATCAGGAGAATACAGCTTATTTAGATCGTCTCAGAGCGTAGGATTTTAAGCAATTGTTGGTGCACTCCCCGCATCAAGACTCATCCAAAAGGTAGACAGCAACATTATTCTCTCTTTAAAGATAACAATATTTGGCCGCATTGGCCACAAGTAGCCTTCACAGAAAAGGCAATCCCAGAATGCACTGCAACTAGTTTTATGAAAGAATGTAAGGTGAGATACATTTTTTATAGATATACACTACTGGTCTGAATCATTAAGATTTTTC
The DNA here is from genome assembly GCA_021397915.2 of Tor tambroides. NCBI lineage: Eukaryota > Metazoa > Chordata > Actinopteri > Cypriniformes > Cyprinidae > Tor > Tor tambroides. Next base: position 2,602 of record JAFVLL020025447.1, on the reverse strand, counting down.
AATATTAAGCAGCAAAACTGCTGCTAAATGTTTCTTGAGCAGCAAATCAGCATATCAGAATGATTTCTGAAGATCATGTGACACTGAAGACTGGAGTAATGATGCTGAAAATACAGCTTTGAACACAGGAATAAATTACATATTACAACATATACAATATTGCTGATTATAAGGGACTTATCGTATTTAGACCATATGTAATGATTATAGTCCATCTGTAAACATCTTTTATAAACTGACTGTTTTACCCAGAATTTGTGTGTGCTCCATATTTTTAAGCTAATTAGAGAATCAAGTCATTAGCTTAGCAACATGCTAATGCAAAATGCTATTGGATTCAGCTGTGAGTCGAGTCTCCTGTGCTCTTCGGTTAGGTTGTAATTTAGCTGCTAGCTGTTCACTAGGCAATGGAACAGAACTTAAATTGAATTTTTACCCTTCCTAATGCCATTGTAATATATGTGGTGCATTCTGCATCCTCTACAGTGTTGTATGTTTACTAATGCACCCCAATTTTCCTCGCATTGGATTTAACCAAATATCTATCTCCAATTATAAGAAGGCATTGTGGCGGTAGATTTCCAAGCGCTACTCAGTTGTGATGAGTTTGGGCAGATGCATATGTGAGAGCGGCTGCTGTGGGAGGAGAAGATCTGCCTCAGAGAGAGAGAGAGGCATTGCTGATTGTGCTCCTGAAGCAGAAACTAAAGCTTTGCGACCTGCTACAGCAAATCATTTACTCACCCTCATGCTCCAAACCCGTATGAATTTCTTTCTTCTGTTGAAGAACGTTGGTAACCAAACAGTTTCTGGTCACCATTGACTTCCACAGTATAAGAAAAAATAAATAAATACAACGGAATTCAATGGTGACCAGAAACTGTTTGGTTACCAACCATCAGAAGAAAGAAACTCCTAGATGTTTGGATCAACTTGAGGGTGAGTATATGATGACAATTTTTATTTTGGGTGAACTGTCCCTTTAAGCAAATGTACACAGACTTACACAGGAAAATGAAAATTGTAATATATATGAGGGTGAAGAAATGACAGAATTGTCATGTTTGGGTGAACTTTTCCCATAAGAGTAGGTAAAGTTCATATCTAAATAGAGATTAATGCATATTTTAGGCCTGCATTATAAATCACAATTTCTGCTTCTCTCCATTTATTAAGCATAATCATCTGCAATATTTCCCGGCTGGTTATTTATCCAGAAAACATTTCATTCTAATGTGACATTTGCATTATCCTGCATTTGTAACAAGCCTCCACAAGCTTTCATGGTTGCGGTTGCCAGATTTCAAGAGTTTAAATCCCCCAATCAGAGCTTTGCACTTAAATCAAGTGGTTTATTTAATCTTCCAAATCTGGCAACCATGTGCACATGCATGCTGTCTCTACATTACAGAAAAAATTGCTGGTGAGCTCAAAACACTAGCAAACATGTAAGCTGGAGTTTAGTGATCTCTACTGAGAGATTCTACTAGGCCTGTCATGATAACAACTTTCTGCTGTGCGATATATTGCCCCAGAAATAATTGCGATAAGCAATATTATTGTCATTTTAAAGACCATTTTATGCCACTGAATATATAATCATAATGTAACAGCATAATAATACAAGAAAGCCTACACACTTCCAAATGACAACAAACTTTTAATCATGGAAATTAAGTATCAAAATATTAGATACCTTAAAAAACTTATATATAAATAGTAATAAATAGTAAATAAACATTTTCTAACAAAAAGTGCAAAGTAACAAGTAGAAACAAGAAAAATGCACAAAGAACTTGTATGGAGATTTTTCCATCTACAGATTTTTCCCTGACCTTCTTTTCTCTGTAAATTATGAGTGCACACTATTGCTGAAAAACACAATCACTACTTAGCCGTCAGATGTCCTAAACAAGACCATATCTGCAGATGAAACTTTTTTTTGTAGATGCATTTTTTAAATTTCAACTCATGACTATACCACGTTATGTACGAGAAGCTGCAAAAGACACAGGCGCAAGTGGAATGTACAAAACACGGTGACATTCATTTTTAAGTAAATATAATGGGCGATATATTGTGTCACCAAAAATTATTGAGGTCATATTGCGCGATAGGTCGATATATTGATTATTGTGACAGGCCTAGATTCTACTCAAACAAAAGTGCAATACAGCCAGTCTGTTTTTTGTCACACAGCTGATTGTTAATAAAAAAATAAATAAACAACAATAACGGTGATTACAGTTTTTCTCATGTACCTTTCTTCTATCCTCAAAACTTCTTGTTCATCCTCCTCATCATCTAGTCACTTGTGCACATCACAAAAGCAATTTCTCATTCTTTTGAACAAATTGCCTATGCTTTGGTACATTCACGCAATTGATTATGTACAATTGTTTCCTACATTTTCAACTGCTCATGTCACACTGATCAAAATACATTTCACTGGTTCTCTGTCGAATAGTTTTACCACTCAAAGCATCTAGACATTAATTCAACGAATACGTCATTACGAATACGTCATGAACTAGTTGTCATAATGCATCAAGCATATTTTCTAAACTTTTCTATTAGACTTTCTTTTTTTTTTTTTTTTTTG
>JAFVLL020025445.1:27500-31313 GCA_021397915.2 Tor tambroides | reverse complement strand
ATTTAACTATTTAAAATATCCCTAAGTTGACAAATATTGTTTTTAAATGTGCTAAAAAGTGACCGTCAAAAACTCATACCAGTTTTTTAAACATAGTTTGAAGCTAAATGTGACAAAATGTTGCTGTTATTTTCAGCGTGAGTCGCTTTACAAACGGCGCCCCATACTACCATCCCAGAAAATGTGAAAAAGAACAACCCAGTAATTTTTGTTTTGGTAAGCCTTTTTCTGCATGCTTGTGAAAAAACAAGCCACTCAGATTTCTCTGCCCCCCATGACATAAAGGGGATCTTATAATAATATTACTGCCCTTAATCTGCAACTTTCCACCCACAGATTTTGTTTTCACAAGTGACAATGGTGTACCAGTTCTAATGCCATGGCGAAAGTTCAAGCAAAGCATGCTAACTGTTCTATCTTTGGCTGCACTGACGAACACAGAACAGTTCAGAGGAGGCAAGAGAGCAGTGGATTAATTGATTTATTTACTGTATATTACGCTGTTGCCACACAGATCTAATATAAAGATAAGATTTTTTTCCCCAGCTATTTACCTTAACAGACATAACTGTTTTTGTAACTCATGTGTGTTTTTAACATACATTTGTGTGAATTTGACAGTTTACGCGCAATAAGACATAAAAGAGAACTTAGTTTAGTACTCACATGCCATGTGACAACCGCTTTCTGTGAATGTGCTTCAGATGTGTGCACTCAGAAAACAGTGTGCTTCTGCTTCCACTTAAAATAGGCATTTTCAAAATTATATAATAAATTATTCTTTGGGGTATTTTGAGCTGTAACTTCACAGACACATTATGGGGAAACCTGAGACTTATATTACATTATTGTAAAAAGGGGCATAATAGGACTCCTTTAAGTAGAGATTCTGTATATAGGCCTATATCTTTTTTTCATCTAATTTAAAGTTCATTCTATCTATCATTCTGACAGAGTGCCTGTGTGAGAGAGCTTTGTGCTTGTGTGTATTATTCTAAATGGACTGAGGGCTTGTGGCTCACCTGGGAGATCACTGCAGTCACACACACACACACACACACACACACACACACACACACACACACACACACACACACACACACACACACACACACACACACACACACACACACACACACACACACACACACACACACACACACACACACACGCTGAAACTTGCAGTTTCACTTCTGACAGAGCTAAGAGCCATCAAAATCATTCTCTGGACTCTATTTGAAGGGATTTGTGTCTGTCTTTGTTATGTGTACACAGAGTTTTATCTCAGAGAGTGTAGTAGTTGCTCTAAAGCAAGAGCGTTTAGAGCAGTTTTATGTTCACATCTATGTGCCTGAGAAAGAGAGAGCCACATAGAGAGACCACAGAGAGGAGAGGAACTCATGTTAGTGTGCCAGCATGCCCTTGTTGGACCTACAAAGCCTGAAACACAGAAGAAAAGTCAGCAAGGTGGGTTGTTTCTTTTTAGTACAAAGACTGAAACCGCTTAACAGAGAATGACATTTCTCTTTTGTCTCTCCTAAGAAAGAACAACTTTTGGTAACCTGCGGTTTCTTAAAGGGATAGTTCACCTGATAAAAGTCTGTCATTGTTTACTCACCCTGTCATTACAAACTGCATGGTTTTTACTTCTCAAAACCCAAAAGCTGAAATTTTGAGTAATGTTCTGGACACTTAATCTGCAATACTGGAGATTTCAAGCTAAGGACTTAGAAGCACCATGTAAGTATCATGAAAGCAGTTCATACAAGTTGAGCACTATATTCCAAGAGGCCTTACAATAATGTAATGTGAGAGCAGAACAAAATTCATTTAACGTCATTCACTGATAATTTGAATAAATCAACCATTTAGACTGGTTTTGTATAGAGAATCAACTGATTCTTTGAAAAGATCTGATTCAGAAGAACAGTAAATGAATCAGACATCTCGACTTTTCTCATGAACTCTCATGAGGTCGTACAGGTTTTGAACAGCACAAGGGTGGGATATTCTTGGCAGAATTTATTTTTTGTGTGAACTACCCCTTTATTTCCCCCTGCATGTGAGCAAAGGCCTTTCCTCACACGTTTCAATCTTTCTTTTCTCTTTTGCTCCCTTACTGGAGGTTCTGACAGTTGGTCTCAATCCAGAGGAGCCGCTCAGCAGAACAATCGACTCCTTTCTCCTCTTCTCTTTCACTCTCTCTCTCACTCATTCTCTCTCTTCAGGATCTCACTCGCACTGAGAGGCTTATGACACAGTTACCTCCTTCTCTCTTCTTTCTTTCTCTCTCTCGTTTGGTTTGTTTTGTCTGGTGTTGTCATTGTGGCATTGAGGTCTTAAGGTTAATTATTGTTTGTTTAATTGGGACTCAGCAGCATTTAGTCTGGTTTTAAGGCCTGTGGAAGAGTCTTCCTCTGTGTGTGTGTATGTGTGTGTGAACGTGTCCTGCTCCAGCCTTGGCTGTAATGATGATGTACGATTTGCTGCGTTGGCACAGCCTCTTTGCTTAAAGAGATGTGAAGGGCGCTGGGATGCACTTTTCTGCTCTACTCTTGTATAAATCTCCTAGGATGGGGGTGTGAACCTTGCTGGATGTAGTTGAATGCGTGTGTGTCTCTCACACACACACACACACACGGTCCTGCAGTAGCTCATATTAACTGTGTTTATAGTAAATTAGCACAGCTAATCAGTGTGGCAGCTCTATAGACAGAGGAACTGTGTGTGTGTGTGTGTGTGTGTGTGTGTGTGTGTGTGTGTGCATTTTATTATGAGACTTCTGCTGTCTCCCAGTGTGAATAGTTCCATTATTCACAGCAATAGAAACAGAAAGAGAGGAAGAAAGAACAAAGCACTTTTTATATTTGGTTTAGGATGCTGCTATATTTGTTACTCTGTGTAAAATAAATACAAAAATCAAGACGCTGGAGGATAGTCTAGTTTTTCAGGATTCTGTACATTTTAGCAGTGCTGTAAAACTGTGTGTGTGTGTGTGTGTGGGTAAAATCTATATTCAGTGGAGTCAGTAGGTCTCCTCTCATCTTACTGGTGATGCTCACTAACACTTATTAAAATTCAACACTGCAGCAAATGGGTATGTAAAGTATTGGTGTGTGTTGCTAAAGGGCTTTTGAGATGTAACAAATGTAAAAAATTGAAATTTATCCCCCTCTGTTTTATCTTCCTCCTATAACACTTATCATTCTCTTTCTCTTCATTTCCAACACACACACATTGTTTTGTCATAATGGGATTTCCTTTAAGTTTAATGATATATTCTTTGGTCTAACTTTAAATTTAAGCCTAACACATACCTTTTGTCAGTGTTCTGTCGTGCGTGTCATGTGTTCCCGCCTCTTGTGTCCTTATTTGGTTTGTTTCCTGTCCTTGTTTAGCTGTGTTTGTGTCATTAACCTGTGTATTTAAGTTCCTGCCCGTTCTGTTTCGTGTTGTCTGGTCTACTCGTTACTCCACGGTGTTCCTGTCTGTGTCAGCCTTGCCATGTCTTGCCCTGCCTTAATGTCTCCATTAAAGACTGTTAATTTGAGTTTCATCCACGTCCCGTGTTCCTTGCTCCTCCCTCGTGTGTGCACCGTGACACCTTTCTGCATGTTTCCATTTTCATTGATACATTCTTTAGGATGTTTTTAGGGCATTTCCATTGTGAGGACTTGGCACAGGACAAAAAAAAAATCATACACATTTACTTACTTATCTAATATATTTCTGTTCTGTTTTAAAATGACCAACATTTTGTCAGATTTTTTCAAAGTTCTGGGGACATTTTAGTATGGCTAAATAAACACACTC
>JAFVLL020025445.1:0-25000 GCA_021397915.2 Tor tambroides | reverse complement strand
ATTAGATTTTTTATAGCCCATTTACACTTGTATTTTGTGCCGCCCACACTTGATTAGATTGTGTGTGTGTTTGTGCTAGAGATCCAGTGAGGAAGCTTTAGCAGTAATTTTGTGTAAAGTTAATCAGCCTTTAAAGTCATGCCAGATGATTTATGGTGGTCCAAGCCAACATGCCGATGACAGAATGATGGATTTTTATTTCTTTAGGAAGGAAAAAGAAGGAATGATGAGTGAGAGTTGTCGGTCACTGTGTACTGGCTCTAGACTCAAGCACACACAGGTGTGGTTAAGGGAGGATATGTCCAGATGTGTGTGCATGTGTGCATCGCCTCTGGACGTGTTTTTAACTGTGTCTCTGATGGGGTTCAGAGAGAATGTCCCTCAAGCTACTGAACACGTCTAACCCTGCGAAGGTCCTAACCTTTAGCCAAAACTCTTCCTGACTTCTGGACTCTCTCTCTCTCTCTCTCTCTCTCTCTCTCAGATCTACTGGCCAGCGCCTGTTGATTGGAGAGAAGAGTGCAACTGGGCCGGGAAAGACATCAATGTGAGTGTCTGCAATAATCAGATCTTGTGGTCACCAACACACCCGGTTTACACATCTATCAGTACTATCTCTCCTATGAGCTGTTTACACACAAACACACACACTCAGGCAATTAGCACTGCTATCACAAAAATCTCTTCCAAACGGCTCCAAAATTAACAGACATAAATCAGTGTAGAGACAAAGATTTCCATCAGGGGCCTGTGGGGTTAATGAAAATACTCAAAGAAGATTTACAAAACATATAGAATGTTTTTTAAAAGTTTCATAATATTGGTGAACATTTGTATTAATAGTTTTATTTTTTTGATGAACGCTATAATAAGGTATTACTGTTTTTATATTGAGGGTCCATAGGTTGGTTAAGAGTCTAAAAAAAAGGTCTAAAAAAAGTCTAAATATAGAATTAGAACCAAAATATAATATTTTTTATTAAGCAAGGATGCTTTAAATTGATCAAAAATGACAGTAAAGACATTTATAATATTACAAAAGTTTTCTATTTCAAATAAGTGCTAAAAATGCATCATGGTTTTCACAAAAAATATTAAGCAGTTGATTTCAACATTGATAATAATGACCATACATCACCAAATCAGCATATTAGAACGATTTCTGAAGGATCATGTTACACTGAAGACTGGAGTTATGGCTGCTGAATATTTAGCTTTGACATCACAATAGAATACATTTTAAAATATATTAAAATAGAACACAGTTATTTTAAATTGTAATGTATTTGTAATGTTTTTTTCCCTGTATTTTTTGGTTAAATGAATGCAGCCTTGGTGAGCATAAGAGTCATTTCAAAAACGACATAGTATAATCATGGAAATATGTCCAGAAAACATCCAAACACCACAGTACTTTTTGTAAGTGGAGTTTATTGTTTTATATTGTGCCTTTAATACTTGTGTTGAAACATGTTGAACATGTTTGTGAAAAGGTCATAGTTCATGTTTTTAGTGTGTATGTGTGTTAAACGGATGTGTGTGGGATGTTTTTGGACACTGTGTCCATCCTAATGTTCTCTTTATTGTAAAGGGTGTGTAAAGTTGTGTAACTTCAAAATGTGTGTGTGTGTGTGTGTTGGGGTTCATTCTGTGGTGGATAACTGACTGAGGTCAGCTGACAATGAGAACTGATACACACACACACAGACTTTGTTCAGTGCGCTGACCTGTGAGTTGACCCTCATTACATGTAGGTGTGTACAGGACGGCAGGGACAGAACCAGACCTCCATGAAAAAAGACTTAAGATTTTCCCTGGGATTCTCCCCCTGACCTTTCACTTTCTCATGCCGTCACTCTTTTGTTCAGTCTCTCAGTCTGAACTCCTGCTTTCTCACTCAGTATTGCTTTCAGTTTACTCACTTCTCAGCATCTTGGTCTCGGTCTTTCAGTGTCTGTATGTCCTACTTCTTTCTCATTCCCGGTCTTTCAGTCTCAGTCATACAACCACAGCTCATAGTGCCCACAATTGTTCCAAAATGAGGGGAAAAAAAGCATCACAAAAGTATCAAAAAGTGGTCCATATGACTTGTGCGCTATATTACAAGTCTTCTGAAGCCATACAGCATCTTCACATAATGAACAGATTCCAGTTTAAGTGAGCTCTTCAACTGGATCACTGAGTAATTGAGTTCAGATTAGTCCGAATCGTGAACAAATCACATGGTCAGATAAACATGAATCATACAATTTGATTCTCAAGTTCAAATTGAGGGAGTGAATTGACTCCCTGGCAGTTCATTGACAGCAAACTGGAGGGGAAGATTATTTGGGAATAATTACTTAAATTCCAATAAAATCATTTGAGAATGAATTCCCCTTATCATCATATTCATTGTAATTTTAACAAAAAAACAAAATAAGCTGTATTTATAAATGTGATGTTAGATGTTCTCTGACTACATGTAGACAATCACACAGGGATCCACTGATCAGGCTAATAAAAGGTCAAAGCTGAAAGTTCACTGCACGTCTCTCAGCAGGAAGTTCACACACATGCGGCTTATTTCTCCTGAGAGACATTGTTCATTTTAAAGCTCTTTTTCTTTTGTTGTGTGCTCTCTTTTTCTTTCCGTCTCAGTCTTTCTTTTTCTTTGTCTCGTGGGCTCACATCAAAAAGCCCATCAGCACACACACATGCTCACACCCCTAACACATCCTTCAATATTGAGGGCTGTGAAGCTCTCGAAACAGAAGCCCTAGTGTGTGTGTGTACAAGAGGTAGAGAGAAAGGGAGAGACCCCTTCCTGTATAAACACAGTTTGTCAGCAACTTAATTGGTCTTCGATGATTCTGTTCCACCACCCCCACCATACAACACACACACACACACACACACACACACACACACACTCTTCACAGGGTGCGTTAAGCTCAAAGAGAGACCTTTGTTCTCCACAAGCCCTGTATGTGTGTGTATGTGTGTGTCTGTGTGGAGGGTTTAAGCATGGCAGGAGGGCACATGTCAATCTTTCTGTAAAGGTAGTGGAGAGGTTACACAAAACACACACCTTTTAATCTAGCATGATTATGCTGGCTACTAAAATATCTTGCCATAATCTAGCATCCATGAATGCATTACGAAGATGAGTAAAATCCAAAATGTTGGATAAAAGTCAGATTATAAATATACTGCTTTAAATAACAAACAGTATAGACAGAAATGTAAGTAAAACGGTCAATTTTACTTACATTTTTGTCTAAGCTGTTTGGTATTTTTATCAGATACATTGAGTGAAGATCTAATTGAGTTGTATTTTAACTGATTTGTTTTCGGACAGTCATTCATGGGGTGCCACACTGTCCCCTGGATCCCAAAGAAGAAGTGCCTAATATTTGAAGTTCAGTGTGTGTGTGTGTGTGTGTGTGTGTGTGTGTGTGTGTGTGTTTTTCTTGAGCACAGATGTTCAGTTCAGGGTTCATTCTGCCGCTGAAGGCCCACTGTTAGTTAGAGAGAGAAGATGGAGTGAGGCATAATTACAGTCCAAACAGCAGGAACATCTGCTACTGAAACTGAAGAGACCCTGAGAAGAGACCTTCTCTTCTCTTCTCTTCTCTTCTCTTCTCTTCTCTTCTCTTCTCTTCTTGCATCTTCTCTTCTTGCATCTTCTCTTCTTGCATCTTCTCTTCTCTTCTCTTCTTGCATCTTCTCTTCTCTTCTCTTCTTGCATCTTCTCTTCTCTTCTCTTCTTGCATCTTCTCTTCTTGTATCTTCTCTTCTCTTCTCGCATCTTCTCTTCTCGCATCTTCTCTTCTTGCATCTACTCTTCTCTTCTCGCATCTTCTCGCATCTACTCTTCTCTTCTCGCACCTGCTTGACTTTGGTTGTCTTTTCTCATGTTCTGTCTTACGTCTTCTTCTCTAGTCTTCTAAACTTTGGTCTTCTCATAGTTCTCCTCTCATCTCTACTTGTTTCGTCTTGTCACTCCAGTTCTCCAGTCATCTTGTCTAGTCTCATTTCCTGCTGTCTTTGGTCATCTTGTCTCTGGTTGTGTCTTCTTGACTTAAGTCTTCTCTGGTCTCGTCTTTGGCTTTTTAGTCTTGTTTCATCTTGTCTTTTCACTAGTCATCTTGTCTAGTCTTTACTCTTGCTGTTTTTGGTCATCTTGTCTCTGGTTGTTTCTCCATGACTTACATCCTCTCTGGTTTTCTTTAGTCTTCTCTTCTTGTTTCATCTTGTCCCTTCTTTGTTGCTGCATTTCCTTGTCTCAAATCTTCTCTGGTCATCTTTTCTTTTCTTGTCTCAAGCCGTCTCTTCTCCTCTCTTCTTCTTGTCTTGTTTTGGTCTTCTTGTTTCTCTAGTCATCTCTTCTAGTCTTTTCTCTTGTTGTCTTTGGTCATCTTGTCTCTGGTTGTCTCTACTTGACTTAAGTCTTCTCTGGTCTCGTCTTTGGCTTTTTAGTCTTGTTTCATCTTGTCTTTTCTCTAGTCCTCTCATCTAGTCTCTTGTTTTGCTGGCTGTGGTTATCTCTGATTGTCTGTTGCTGTCTCTTCGTGTGTCTCATCTCGTCTCAAGTCTTCTCTTCCTTGGTTTTATCCTCTCCTCTCACCCTTGTCTCATTTTGTCTTTCACGTCTCTTCTCTTCCACGTCCCCCTCTTTCTCTCTCTGTGCTTCATCCCTGCATCCTCTCTTTCTATCCTGGAATCCGGATATTCCCGCTCCCTCATGTTGTCGTAGTGATTCCAGGCACTCCGGGAAATGTGCCGTGCTCCAGCGAGCACATTCACAAAGGGAAAGAAAAACAGAGAGACTGTATGTGTCCATGGGTGTTAGTTGAATAGTCAACCTATCTTTGTTTTCATGTGTGAAAGAGAGAGTGCAAGAGATTACAGAGAGTTCCAGGATCACAGCGAGCAGGGAAAGGTCAATGCTCGTGTCAGACTGTCGTTAAGGATACGTAACACAATGACGTTTCATTTCTGATCTGCCCTTTAAGAGACAAACTGAAAAATATGTGTGTATTTTTTTTTTGTCTCTGCCTTTGGCTCTGAGCTACTGATAGTCAATCCAGATGTTGACAGTTTCCCTGCCTGACAGATGAACTGGTGAAAGTATGTAAAATATGTCCTTCATAAAATTGATTTGTGCGTGTGTGTTTGCAGACCGACTGCGTAAACTATGTGAAAGTGCTACACCACTATAATCGGACTCACCTGTACGCCTGTGGGACAGGGGCTTTCCACCCCACCTGTGCTTATGTGGAGGTGGGACAGAAGATAGAGGTAAGTGCGTTAGCGTTTGGATGCATGTGAATGAGTTTGTGTTATATATGGCAGTTGGCCGAATGCACTTCTTTATTTTCCTTTTTCACTTTAGGATCATGTGTTTAGAATTGACCCCTCTATGGTAGAAGATGGAAAAGGAAAGAGTCCGTATGATCCACGCCACACATCAGCATCTGTTCTAATTGGTTAGTTGCCACTCTTCAGCTTTCTGTCTTCCATTTAGATGCTGCATCATCTCTAAACAGTAACCATTTCTACATTATCACATAGGTGATGAGCTTTATGCAGGTGTGGCCACTGATTTGATGGGACGGGACTTTACCATATTTCGCAGCATGGGACAAAGGCCCTCCATACGAACAGAACAGCATGATTCTCGCTGGCTTAATGGTGTGTATATGAGAGTATCTTAGACAAAATTTGCACACTTAGCTTTTTTTTTTGGATGAAGTCAAAATAAAAAATTAGGGTGAAACAACTGTCCTGACATCTCATGACAGAAGAAAGGCCTCATTAAAAGATTGCAATTCTTGAAAAGAAAACATTGTTCAATTGTTTATCTTAATCTTCCATTATTATTTCTTAAAAAACAGTTTTGTTGCAATATTATAAATGTCAAAAGCCAAATTAACATAATGTGGTTTAACCAACATTCAGAAAAAGATGGAAATGATATCATAGAAAGGATAAGCATATCCCCCATGTGGTTTAAATTTGCTATTTTTGAAAAGTTTTCTGTTTTCTTTTTCCTTTTCTTTATATTGCACACTCTTATTTGTCATTGAGCCATGTGTTTAGATGCATCTTTGTTTTTCTGTTTTTGTATGATGACACTGAGCCCTATGATAATGCTGTGTTTCAGAGCCCAAGTTTATTGCGGCATTTGGTGTTCCAGAGAGTGAGAATCCTGATGATGATAAAGTCTTCTTCTTCTTCAGAGAAACTGCTGTAGAAGCTCAGGGATTCGGGAAGGTTACATATTCCCGGATTGGTCAGCTCTGCAGGGTTAGGAGCAGGATTCTTCAGCGCTGTTTTATATGCCTAATGGCCATTGGCTGCAGTTTATCATTTTGATTTAAATTTATGTGTTTTTTGTTTGTGTTTTACAGAATGATATGGGAGGACAGCGCAGTCTAGTAAATAAGTGGACAACATTTCTAAAGGCTCGTCTTGTGTGTTCTGTACCAGGAAACGATGGCACTGAAACACATTTTGATGAACTTAGTAAGAACTTTCTCTCTCTCTCTCTCTCTCTCTCACACACACACACACACTAGGCTTAGATTATGCTGTTATAGCTGACTATTGCATTTCATTGCCACCTGACCTTTGTCCGGACCTTTAGGGGATGTGTTCCTGCTACAGACCCGTGACCGAAAGAACCCACTGATCTACACTGTCTTTACCACCTCAAGGTCAGAGTTCATCAAAGGGTGTGGTTTAAAGGCTTAACTCACCCCAAAAAGTTAAATTCAGTAATTGTTCACTAACGTTCATGTCGTTACAAACCTATATGACTCTGTTTTTGTAGAACACACAACTAAATATATAGCATTTTTTTTTCCTTTTTCTGAAGGTCATTGAACTTTGTGTCTGTGTGTGTTTTTGTGAACTTTGTGTGTTTATGTCTTATAGTAGCGTATTTCAAGGTTCTGCAGTGTGTCTCTACACCATGAATGACATTCGCCGGGCATTTTTAGGACCTTTTGCCCATAAAGAGGGACCCAATTATCAGTGGGTTCCATTCCAGGGTAAAGTGCCATACCCACGGCCAGGCATGGTAAGAACAGTTTCCTTATATCTCACATTATAACCAATATTTCAAAAGTTTGGGGTCGGTAAAATTTTTATGCTTTTGAAAGTTATGCTGCTTAATTTTTTTGAGGAATCCATGATACAGGTAGTGTAAGCAAGTAGAAGCATCAATGCCATTTCAAAACAAGTTTGTGGGAATATAAATGTTTGTGTGAATGTTAGAAAAGTAAAAAGCAGATGTAGATTGGTCATTAACTGTTTATAGGTTTGGACTTGCTGACTCGTGTAAACAGTTGATAACGTGAACGGATTGTGTTTCTGGATTCTACAGATATCTCTTTCTCTCTTCCGCAGTGTCCCAGTAAAACGTTTGGGAGTTTTGAGTCCACTAAAGGTTTCCCTGATAACGTAATCCAGTTTGCAAGGCACCATCCATTAATGTTTAATCCAGTCACTCCACTGGGAGGCCGGCCGCTGTTCCTGCGTACTGGAATACCATACACCTTCACTCAGATTACTGTAGACCGCGTCAATGCAGCTGATGGACACTATGATGTAATGTTCATCGGCACAGGTAGAATATTGACTGAACATTGGCGAAGCACTCTAGACTAAACTGTCTTTACTGGTTGTGGCTCTGGTTAAAGCCTCTCTGTGTCTCTCTGAAGATGTTGGCTCTGTGCTGAAGGTGATCTCTGTGCCCAAGGGAAGCTGGAGTAACACAGAACTTCTGCTAGAAGAGCTTCATGTCTTTAAGGTGAGAGGAGTGTGTGTGTGTGTGTGTGTGTGTGTGTGTGTGTGTGTGTGTGTGTGTGTGTGAGATATTTTGGCCGGTCCTCAATTTCTGAGAGCACTTTAAAGGCCTGTTTGAGGGTCAAGTAATTGGGTCAGGTAATTGGGTATTTCAATGTAGGTTTAGGTTAAGGGTTTGGGTGAGGCACTTAGTTCTGATGGGTAGGGTTAGGTTAAGGAGCTAGAGATTGCATTGTCAGTTAATGTCCTCACAAAGATAGCTATACAGAGTTGTGTGTGTGTGTGTGTGTGTGTGTGTGTGTGTGTGTACTTGTTTTTTCTATCCTGGTGGGGACTTAGACCTGAATACATACAGCCTCATGGGGACTTGTGTCACGGTGGGGACCTAAATTGAGGTCCCCACAGGTAAACAAGCTTATAAATCACACAGAATGAAGTTCTTTGAAAATGTAAAAATGCAGAAAATTTTCCTGTAAGGGGTAGGTTTAGGTGTAGGGTTGGTGTAGGACGTTATGCCAATGAGAGTCCCCACAAGGATAGCAGAACAAGTGTGTGTGTGTGTGTGTTCACTTTGAGGACAAATTTGTGATAAGATGTGAGCTAAAACTTCCACATAGTGATGTCCTCATATGGCTAAAAATAAATAAATAAAAATAAATAATTAATTTGTTTAAATAATGTTTTTGTTAGTTTTCAAAAACTGCAAAAGCTTTTGTTTTTATTTGACAGTTTTATTTTTGAAAGAAAATAGTCTATAATTAAATTTAAACATTTGTAAAATCAACTCTCGTGTTTTTTGTTGCAGGATTCTTCATCTATTAGTAGTATGCAGATTTCCTCTAAACGGGTGAGAATGAGTCTTTGTTAAAAAAAAAAAAAAAAATCAGTTATTTTTAAACGGCATGACAAACACATGAAAGCAGTGTGTTAGTAAATCATGTGGTTATTTTCTCTCTCTCTTTCTACAGCAACAGCTATATGTTGGCTCAGACACAGGTGTTGTCCAGGTGCCTCTGCACCGCTGCAGTATGTACGGTAAAGCTTGTGCCGAATGCTGCCTGGCTCGTGATCCATACTGCGCCTGGGACGGACACACCTGCACACGCTACCTGCCAAACACAAAACGGTACAGCTTCAGTCACACTGGCTATTACATAGCTTTATTTATACATATTGTATAGTGGAGTCTAAAATTCTGTGACCATATTCAAAATTCAAAATAGAGACATTTTTACTACTGGTCTCTGATTATTGGACCCCACTGCATTTCACAGTCAAGCCTGGTGAATATGTTACGCTAAGGCTTTTTAATATGTTTGTGTGTATGTGTATTCACGTGTGCAGGAGGTTCCGGCGTCAGGATGTGAGGAATGGGGATCCTAATGCACTCTGCTCAGGAGGTAATACTGCAATACCTCTGTCAGTCTCTAGGAGGAGGCCTTTCTCTGTTCTCACTACTGCACAGCTATTCAGTCACAATGTGAATTTAAGCAGTGATTCTTAACTGGTGGGTCACAAGTCTGATCACGAATATCAGAGATAAAATCCACTACAATTCAAAAGTCTGGGGCAGATTTTTTTAAAACTCAGAAAAGATATTAAATTGATCAAAAGTGATAAAAATACATTTAAATTTAAATTCTGTTTCAAACAAGTGCTGTTCTTTTGAAGTTTGTATGCATCAGAGACTGCTGACAAAAAGCTAATGCAAAGGCCAACATAGGGTTGCATGACATCATCTCGTCCTAAAAGTAAAATAAAACACAACCCAGACTTTTTAAATGTCAACTTCAATTGCAAAAACACCCACATGCCCCAAAATACCCATTGGTCGCACTGTACATATAATTTTGTGATATATAAATTTACTTCAAGCATTTAAAACTATTACATTGTGTATTCTGTAGTTTTTTCTGTAATTTTGTGTACAATTTTAATATTGCCAATATAACATTAAAATAATTGTCTTATTGCTATTGACCAGAATTTTAATATCAGTGCATTATACACATTATTGAGCCTATGCAGTTCATACATTTCAGTGGTTCAAATGCTCACTGATGCTCCAGAAGGAAACATTAAGAACTGGGTGGTGAAACTTTTTGAATTCGAAGATCAGGGTAAATTTCACTTATTTTGTCTTCTGGGAAACATGTAAGTATCTTCTGTAGCTTCTGAAGGGCAGTACTAAATGAAAAAATATGAAATTTAGGCAAAATAAGAAAAATGTACACATCTTCATTCAAAAGCTTACACCCCTGGCTCTTAATGCATCGTGTTTCCTTTTGAAGCATCAGTGAGTGTTTGAACCTTCTGTAATAGTTGCATTTGAGTCCCTCAGTGTGAAAAGATGGATCTCAAAATCATTGTTGGAAAGGGTTCAAATACACAAAAATGCTGACCACAGAATTTGTGGGATCTAAAGGATTTTTCTGAAGAAAAGCGGGCAGTTTAACTGTTCAGGACAAACAAGGGACTCATGAACGACTATGACTAAAAAAAAAACACACACAGCTGTGGATCTTTCAGGTAACAAGACAGTATTAAGAATCAAATGGATGTAAACTTTTGAATGGGGTCATTTTTATAAATTCAACTATTATTTTCTCTTGTGGACTATATGTTAATATCTTTTATGTGAAATATCTTATTCAGGTAAGTATTAAATAAAAAAAATAACATGCATTTTGTATATTCCCTCTTATTTTGGTAAAATAATTAACATTTTGCAGATTCTGCAAGGTGTATGTAAACTTTTGACTTCAACTTTACATTGCGATGCTTTGCAGACCATCAGAAGCAGCGTGTCCTGGAGAAGAGGCTGTATGCTGTGGATGGAAGCAGCTCCTTCCTGGAATGCATCCCGAAATCACTACAGGCCCAGATTACATGGACCTATCAGAGGCACCCGGAAAACCCACGGGAGGAGGTGAGAGAGAGGAGAGAGCAGGCTGGGGCAGATATGTGGGGTTATTATGAGAAAGACGGATACAGACAGCCTTGATTAGAGATGATAAATGTGTGTCTTTGTTTAAATTAACGACTTTCATTCTTTCTGTTATCAGTGTGGTTATGACTGATACTTGATGTGTGTGTGTGTGTGTGTGTGTGTGTGTGTGTGTGTGTGTGTGTGTGTGTGTGATTACAGGTTCGTCTAGATGAGCGTGTTTTGCAGACTGAGCGAGGCCTGTTGATAAGGCGAGCCGTGCGTAGAGACGGCGGTGTGTATCAATGTCACGCGAGGGAACATGGATTCACCCAGACCCTCCTCGCGATCACACTGGAGATTTTGCCTTCAGCTGGCTCCGCCCCTTCAGCTCCTATCCCTCGCAGCCCCGCCCACTCCCACACCAATCACGGGCAGTCCACCAATCAAAAACTGTGGTACAGGGACTTCATGCAGCTGGTCGATCACCCAAACTTAAACACAGTCGACCAGATCTGCGAGCAAGTTTGGTCACGCAAGCACAGCCTATCAGGGAAGAGCGCTCCAGATCCAGCCAATGAGGCGCCGGTTCACGACCCGCTGCACTCTAAAAAGTGGAAGCGCCTGAAAGAAGTGAGGAAAGGGCGAAATCGCAGAACACATGATGGCAGACCCGCCCCCAGAGCGCCACGGAGCGCAGGAGAGTAGCGAGGGATGAGAGACGGAATGAAAAAGAGACTGAGAGACAGAAAGAAAGAGCAAAAACCACTGGAGGTGGACAGATTCTCACACAGCATCTCATTCAGTGACTGTTTATCGCCTGTTCTGCTTCTTATTATCCCTGTGACGACACTCCACTGCCTCTTATCAGTCTCTATATACTCTATTGCCCTCATCTCCGGTCTGAAGACTCAATCTAGTGCCCCCACGACCCCAATCCCGCTCCCGCCAGCATCTATTACTCCTGATGGTTATCCAGAAACCCACGCTCCATCCATATAAATACTAACACAAGCTCAAAAGGTCCTAAAGTCCAAAAAATCCCTTTGAATTGTAACAGGAAAAGCTTTGATCGGAAATTGAAGACACAAAGACGTGCATGCGCTGCGTAAACACAGGCTCTTGTGGACACACATTGAGTAAATCCATGCATACTTTTCTTTGTTTTTAACTGGGTGTTTGTGCAGCATGTGTTCTTAGATTAGATTCTTCTCTCGCTTTCGCCCTGAAACAGAGACCTCACAGACCCTTGACTCACCAGCACCAGATGAACATCATCACTCTTCTTACACTGCTTGAAGACTTAGAACACAACATTTCAAGTAAACAAAAGACAAAAAAGGAGAAAAAAACTGTGCATTTGTGATCTGGTAAGGTTGTAGCTGCTGTAAGTAAATGTGTTTCAATTATATACCTTGCAAGCATAAAGAGTTCAGTGAGCTTTACATTTCAGGCGGTTCTGTAAAGTAACAAAGGTGAATTATTTTGAGTTGCTAAGTTATGTTTCAGGTGTTCTGATTATGTGTTGTATGAGACTGAGATGGACACAGCATTAATTACAGGGGCATTATGGGTAGTATGGTCTAAGACCAGGTGAGGAAATATACAGAGAAACCTTTTTAGACATTTTTAGGTCTAAACTTACAACTAACCTGTTGAAATCCAAAAAGTCAGAATAGTTATACATATGTGTCTGTGTAAGCGAGATTTACCTGCATTTATACAGCTCTGCCATATTCACCGTGAGTGTTCTGTGAGCATACTGTAAGACCACATGTATTATGTATGTTAGTACATAATGGGTTAAATAAGAAAACACAGATCCGAGGCCCTCTCTGAAGACAAGAAACAAGAAAAAGTACCGGAGAAAAATGTCTTTAGCTCTCACTCTGACAATTCAGATGGATATTTAATATAGCACATTCAAAGAGTCTAGCCAATGGTCCATTTATTTTTCATTGACTCTTTCTGTCTTTTGAAAATAGCAGTGTTGGATTTGTCAGTAAATGCATGTTTACAAACGTTTGATGCCAAATTTCTTTTTTATTGCGTTGCAAAAGCGATATAGGAGCGAGTCAGACAAATTCTATAAATTTACCATGTTAACACAGCGTTCTGCACAAAATACCATAGTTAGGCTACTTTAGTCATAGTCGCTACTTTAAAACTGTGGTAACTTGATATCCACCACCACAAAAAAGAAGAAACTGAAACTTTGTACAGTATTTTGGACACTAAATGGCTGTTGCTGGCGCAGGAGAGTTTCTTGGGCTCGTGCTGTAGGTCTGAGCGCCCTCTTCTGGTGTCTGTGGGTATTTGTGATTTCTGCTGTGTCGGGGATGAGAGAAACGTGGCATTGTAAAATAATCAATTCTGATTCATTTCAGATGGATGTAAGAATGAGCGGAACCGGTGGATTGTCATGGGGTAGTATTTATATCAGTTTTCTAAAAGTTGTATTTAATGGTTATTTTTGCATGACTTAAAGCGTCTTGATGAGCGTTTTTTTATACAATGGAAAGACCATGCTTTAAAACTGTCCTGCAAGATTATCTGGTGTTTTCAGCATATATTTATGACTCGATAAGCTAATGTGTTGTGGTGGTTTGTGATTAAACTGACCTACATGTGTAATGTGTCAATTTTGATAGAGGAGAATATGAGAACATCCTTGTGTGTATATTTTGAAATCCTTTCCCTTCTTTTGAATACATATTTAAAGACCTAACACAATTCGAAAGTAACAATTTGGGTCAATTCAAACGGCATTTCAAATTCATCTGATTTTCTTTTCTTTGTGACGCTTCTCAGCTTTTGAGAGAGGGTGTAGGAAAAAAGCGGGTGTATGTGTGTCTCAGTGTGAAAGAGGCTGTGTGTTTGTGTCATTTAATATTAGGATTTCTGTACATTGGGGAAAAGTGAGTTGCATTTTGTGGACAAGTCAAAGGTCGAAGGCCAAAGTTGACGTGAACACTGTATTATTCCCTGAGTATTTTCTCTGTGGATTGTTGCATCAGACTGTAAATGATTAACACAATAAAACATACAGTTACTTAAAATAATTCCTCAGTTTTGTTTTTGAGTGAGAATTTAAGAAAGAAAAAACGGAGACTGTTTTTTTTGTATGCAGTAGCGCGAATTCACCACTCGAGTGCGCTGCTGCGCATGCTGTGTTTCACACTGGTTGTTTCACTTTGAATAGAATATTAGGGTACGATTATTTTTAAAGAAATAAATAAATAGAATTTTAAAAGTAATTTATTTAAAGAAATATAGCATTAAAAAAATAATAATTAAGTGAAGGAAATGTGTTGAACATTTCCACAGTATTGCCCAGAAAAATAAAACGTAAAATTATGAAAAAAAAATTCTCAAAATGCAAAAAATCGAAAACATGTTCTTTTGTTTTTCTTTTCTTTTTTTTCTTTCTTTTTTTTTTAGGTAGTTTTATTATTGAATGTTTATAAAGACGATATAAAACATGACCACTTGCTGCACATTTTCCATTCTGTCTGCAAATTGGTGA
Source organism: Tor tambroides (assembly GCA_021397915.2). Classification (NCBI taxonomy): domain Eukaryota; kingdom Metazoa; phylum Chordata; class Actinopteri; order Cypriniformes; family Cyprinidae; genus Tor; species Tor tambroides. The sequence goes on along the minus strand of JAFVLL020025445.1, from coordinate 10,754 downwards.
AGTCTCTTTCCGTGGCAGCTGTACTGATTAATGATGCCAATTAGTGCTAATTAACCCTTCATTAGACTCCTTAACCTCTCAGACTCTCATTAGAGGTGTTGACTTAAGAAAGCAAGGTCAACAGATCGTCTCACTGACTCGCCTATGGATTCTTGTACTCATATCCATTCTTTGTTTCTTTTTGCTATCATTCACTCTCAGTCAGACCTCGGACCAGACAGAGCGGGAGAGTTTAGAGAGGAGGCTGAGAAAACAAACCCAAACCATGGTCTTGGAAGTGAAGAGCGGAGGAAGATGAGTTTGTACACGTAGTGTAGAAAAACACTCCTTCCTGAGCAGTGAATGAGATAGACATAATTAAGAGTTAATAAGGCTTTAGAAAATATATTTATGGATGTTATTACAAGGGCTGTGGGAAAAAGAAAGAAAATGTGGATTTAAACCTGCAATAAACTGTGTAATGAAGCCCCTTGGTAGAGATTGAGTGAACATGGTCTCTCCATTCATACTTTGGCAGTCTGCATTATTCTGTAATCGACTGAATGTTTATTTTTACACAGCTGTGCTGCTCAATGTAGTGCTATATAGGCATGGAAAGCCAGGTATGTCCAATTGGACCTTGATGGTGTTTGTCCATGTTTCTAAACAGGAAGTGGGCCACTGGTATGCATCAGTGATGGCAGTTCCTGCAGCTGCTGTGTTTCACCATTTACAGCGGTTACTTATGTACACTTCCGCAGTCTGAATGACTGTTTATGTGGTTGCCAAGCTTTCTCGAGTTAGTGCACTTAATGTGAAGCTGTGATGGAACAGGAGAGAGTTAGGCAGACTTGGGATGAGGTGACTCTCTAAATTTAGAGGTTTTTATACTTGTTCAATAGAAAACCCCAAAATTAGTCCACTTTATTAAAATTCAAGGACTGAGTTCTCTGTGGTATTTGTCAGAGAAACGTCCTACAATGAGTTACACTGACAACATTTCCAGTATGTACTAAGCTATTGCTAAAGTGTTTCTGAGTGTATCGGAGTTATTTATGGCTTGGTTATTCAAACTTGTTTCTGCCACGGGATGAAAAAAATTAAAGGTAAATGCAACTTTTTAAACTCGCAATTAAACTCTCTTTTTTTTTTCTTTTTTTTTTTTTTTAAACAAAATTCTGAGTTGCAACTGCTAGAAAAATCTGAATTTTGAGATTAAGAAGTAATTTTGGAAAAAAAATCGAATTCTGGGATGTGAACTCAGAATTCAGAGGGTGAAAAAAATTCACCTTTCTCCCCTCAAAATTTTGATTATTTAGCCATTTTTTTCTGTCACAAACAGGCTTCTATAGTTAGATGGTCGCTTACTGGAATAAAAGAGCCCAAGTTTATACCCCCCAAACTGCTAACCCCAAATATGAACAACATTAATAGTGATGTTTGGTCTAGACCAGTGGTTCTCAAACCTGTCCTGGAGTACCCCCAGCCCTGCACATTTTGTATGTCTCCTTCATCTGTTACACCTGATTCAACTAATCAGCTCATTAGTGGAGACTGCAAGACCTGAAGTGGGTGTGTCAGATATTGGGAGACATACAAAATGTGCAGTGCTGGGGGTACTTCATGGAGAGGTTTGAGAACCACTGGTCTAGACTAATGTAGTTTAAGATCAGACTCTGATTTTCACTGTGAATTTACTTTACACTTTCACACGCTAACAATTAAAACACTTTGGCAAAGAATGAAACAATAAATATACAATAAAAGTCTACTGTAATATAGACAATGGATGCAGTTATTACTGTCCTTGAGTGTGCAAGACTCTCTCACATTTATTCGCTTTCTAATCTATTACATTCAAAAGTATTCTGGAGAAAGAGACATAAAGAGGTAATTGTTTGACTCCCTTCCCTCCTAAAGTTGAAAGAATTCTGAAAGGTTATTTTAACAGTAAACTGGCTGTGATTCAAACACATGAATGAAATAAATTTTTTCACTTTATGCCACTGCCAAAGTGAAATGGTTCCCATGCAGTCAAACACCAGTGGATCCGCTCAAAATGAAGCAGAAAGTGAAGTTAAAATATTTTTAAAGACGCATGAACTAAATTTTTATGTTTTTGGACGGAAATGCTGTCATGATCTATGGGCACTCCTACTTTCTGTAAATTAAGACAAGTCACTAAAATAATATTTAAAATAAGGGTTAAATGCAGAATGTTCTTCAGGAATCACAATGAATTTACATGTCTTCTTTCATGATAAGGATTACAAAGGATAAGATTTAATCATTTTTCAATAAAATATTTTAGAGCTTGGCATAATTACAAAAATAGGCTTCCTCATAAATGCAGGTTTTCCAAGAAAAAAGTTGAGGGGGTAAAGTGAAATATAATTATAATTGTCTTTTAATTGTTTTGGTTCTTTTTAATGCTTGTTTCTTATTTTAAATAATTTTAAGTCATCTTGGGCTACCTTGGAAGTTTGCTAATGCCCCCTAGTGGGCCCCGGTCCTCTGGTTGAGAACCACAGTCCTAGGCTATTGTGTGATTGCCAGAGCATTGCTAATGTGTTCTGAGTAATTCATGTCTTGCACCAATGGTAAGGCGAGTAATGTGACAAAGTTTACTACTTCAGGCCAGAGGTCTAGAACAAATAGCAAGAGAAACAGTGATGTTTGACTTAGCAATTAGCTTTTTAACACTGAGAGCAAAACCACGGCACAATTTGACAGTTATATGATGCAACCGTATCCACCTGCTAACTACATCACATATAAACACACATTTGGGCCTCATTTAGCTGGTGTTTCGGTTCTGGCTGGGTCTGGTTTATGAATGTCTTTACTGATTTTTATAGCTCTTTTACTGTGGCCTGTTCTCCAGCAGCAATATATATCACAGCACAGGCGCTTGTTCTTAATGTCGAGCCTCGTACTGACTAATGACACTAACGTATGACCTCATTTGAATGGAGTCATTTATAAATTGAGCACTGACAAAAACAGTCTCTGGAGAAAAAGACCTTTTCAGTTCAGCATGATAAACCAGCACACGTTGGAGAACACAAAAGGAACATCTGTAACGCTGAACAGTCACACCCAACCCCTGGGTCCCACTAAGAGGGGGTCGCTCTGAGCTGACCTAATCGCTCTCCACGGACCTGATGTGAAACACAAACCCATAAAACTCTCTTGTGAAATGTTTTTATTTATGCATCATCACTGAACCAAACACAGGTCGGAGTTTTCTGCATGCAAAAGTCACTTTTAAATAATATAAATATAGCAGACACACTAGTTAAAACACTGCATTTGTCCTGTGTGTATTTTATCTACAGAGAAAATGTGCTCAAATCAACACAGCTGATTTAAAGATGGTGAAAAAGAGAAATTGTGCTGTTCATGTTCTTGGAGGTACAGAACAGTTCCTTTCAGATTATTGTTTTAATGTTATGTTTCAAAAACTGATGACACATGTGGTTCAAATCAGAGCAGTGCTGCTGTACCCATTCACAAAAAGCATTTTCAGTGCAACTAGTCTATGCAGTCAGTCATGTCAGGGCAGTGAACAGAAAATTGTAAGTCAGCTTATTTCTCTAGCTTGATTTGCTCCAGCGGTTTGATGATTTTCCCCTGAAGTTCTGAAAAGACACTGGAGAAAGATCGCAGCCAAACGGTTTCTCTCCAGGAAAGATTTGTACAGCAATGTTTTTAGAGAAAGCAGTATTTTTTTCCAGACCTTTCTAACTATAAATAAATGGTTCAAGTGATGCAGGAGTTTTTAGTTTAGATGTACAAAGAAACAAGTAAACTAGAGAAAGTAAACAGCGAGAAAAGACAGATGTTCGTATCAAGGCTACTGCAGCTGCTGAATAGCGTTTGCTAGAATGGATAGTAAAACATCAGCGGTCTAGTTTTATATCTATTAAAGTTTGCTGTATGATTAAAACTCAGAAAAACTTTATAATAAGTTTCAGTCTGTGAGTGGTGTACAGTCAGGCAGTCGTCGTGGCAAAAATACATGGTTGTTCACCAAAGAAATAAATAAGTGCACATGACACGGCAGTTATATTGCAGTAATATAAGTTCTCTGAGGTAATTTTCACAACAGTTGAAAACAGACAAGCAAAAAGGTGCCATTTGTGTGAAAAAAGAAAACGCAAATCTGCGATGTGGTATGTAGCGCTAATTTAAGTTGCAGCCATGCCATGGACAATTGGCCAATCAGAGTTGCATAATCCAAAGAGCCACGTAATAACGTGAACTAACAACAAACAATGGTCACACTTTATTTTAAAGTCCAATTCTTCCTGTTAACAAACCATTAACTATGACTTTTGCCTCGATAAACTCCTAATTTGCTGCTTATTACTAGTTAGTAAGGTAGCTGTTAAGTTTTGGTATTGGGTAGGATTAGGGATGTAGAATATGGTCATGCAGAATATGTGCTTTATAAGTACTAATAAACAGCCAATGTGTTAATAGGCATGCTAATAAGCAACTAGTTAGTGAGAATTGGTCCCTATGGTAAAGTGTTAACTGAACAATTTTTACAGCATTTATAACTTTAATGTTAATGTTAATTTATAAATATACTACTGTTCATTGATAATTCATGTCTATAATAAATTAATGTTAATTCATACAATGTATGTAATTGGAAAAAACACACAAAGATTGATAAATGCTGAAAAATTCATTATTTCATGTAAGCTAATTAACTGATCAATTGGACCTTACTATAAAGTATTACCAAAACCTTTCATCAAAAAAAAGACAAAAAGAAAAGGAACCCTGTACAAAGTTCTGAAGCTCAAGATTGCGATGCTTTGTTTCAAGCTGATTAAGAACAAAGTCAGTTCTGTTGAAGTCTCAACGGTCGTCAAGCTATGATTCAGTTACCAGAAAACAGTCTAATTAGTCCAAACTTCTATTTCTTTACTGCTTAATGTACTGGCAAGCTGAGTTTTGTTGAACCCTGCCATAGTTCTCAGTTGAGGAAAAGTCTCTGAGCATTATGCCCAGTTGTATCACAGCCAGTTGTATCTTAAATGAATGTATGTTTTTTGGCACCTGTTATAGCAGGGGCAGCACTCCAGTCTACTAGTTCCATCCTGTCTACCCTCATTTGTTCCAGTAAAAAGGTTTTGCAGCTGCTGAGTTTTTAAGTGAGACATATAACATTAGCCACGGTCTACTGTGAGGTGATGAGGGCCGGCTGCCATGGTCACAGAAACTTTTGGAATGAACCCTCAAGAATGTCCTAATTAACACAGAGAGAACTTGGACTGTTAGACACAAAACCTACAATATTTTACAGCACCGCAAACAAAAACAAGTATGTTTATGTATGTGTATGAGAGCATCTAAAAATCACAACCACTTTCCATTGGAAGTCCATTTTGCTTCACGTGGGTCTGTTTTACTCTTGTGTGTGGAGGTCCCGTGGAGAGCGGATTCGGGACTCTCCCGTGCTCTTTTGGACTCGTGCTCTCCGCGCAGAGTCCTGCGCTTGCCGATATTTGTCCATCATGCTTTTGTGTTTGCGTCTCAGCTTCTCATTACACCAAACACGTTCGCAGTACTGCTCCACTTGTGGCAGATTTGAAGAACCAATCAGCTGCAAGACATCCTTGAACCACGCCCTGGCTGGGCCACGATTGGTAGAGGCTGTGTTGGCGGCGCACGGTGACCATACTTTATATTTGCTGTCACGTGACAGAAGGTCCGAAAGGGTGTCGGCGTGTAAGACGTCCAACCAGAAGCGTGAGAGGGTTTGTGTGAATCCGTGTTCCCAAGATCGACACACGTAGATGCCTTCGTCCTGACGGAGCACACGGCGGAACAACAAACCGTCATCTGTCTTAATGATACGCTCATCTAGTACCACCTAAACAAAGAGGAAATGAGAAATTTTGAAAAAAAAAAAAAATCTGGCTTTCTTAAATATGGAGACCCCTAAACGAGCACACTCAAAATTAATACATTTTATTGTGTTAGATAATCAAACAAAATAGGATCTGCCAACAAATACTGCTAATTTTACTAATTTTAAACAACATATTGTTTTAAATAATTAAAATAATACATTTTATATATATATATAAAATTTATAATACAGTTTATTTTTGGTTTGAAAATGACATTTGTGCTACAGTATTTTTCTTTAAAAATATTTTTTTTTATTCCATATTATGTTATGTTATTCGCCTCTCTTTTAACAATAGTGCTTTCTAGAATAGTTTGAACTTGTGTTGCATCTTGAGTTGAATTCTTCCTCGCCATTTTCATAGTGTGGATTTTTAAACAGTTTTCACTTTAATACTACTTTATCTTTTTTAATAAAAAAAAAACTATACAGATTATTTTAAAATGTTTCTCTTTACATTTACACATTGGTATAACAGTGTGAAAAGACAGTGGAAAAAAAGAAAAAAAATCAAGAAATTTCTTAATACATAGTAAAAATATTCATGACATTTTAAACTCCTAACCTATTTTGGCTTCAAAATCAAAATGAATACAATGACAATATGAAAGCCAATTATTTAATGTACCATTTTACATATACATTTATTAATTTTAACCCTTTTCACCGGTATAAAAGGGTCTTTATAAATGGAAAAAAATATATATAATTGCATGTAGTTTAGAAAGGGGTTTTCTCTCAATAGGAATTCTCATATTTGTGGGTCCCTGGCAGCAAAAAGTTTGAAAACCCCTCATCTAATGCAATGACATTTCAACATTTTTAAGTGTCTAAATACTTCCTGATCCTTCAAAGACATTATGAAGCAACATCCATATGTATGATTCTTACCTCTTCTAAGTAGTCATCTCTCTGAATGTGCCATGTGACAGTGGCCTGTGGCGATCGAGGGATGCACTCCAGGAAGGTGCTGTTGTTCTCAGTGCCGTAAACGACCCGTTCTTCAGTCAGATCCAGATCCTCCACTACAGAGAAGAACGCATGACTGTTAACACAGACACTTTACCACAGTCACACAACACGGTTCAGTTTAAGGTCAGCCTGGATTTTCCACTGCATATGTGTGCACATACATATATAATCTCTTTTCTTCACCAACATCCTCACCTTTGGCATGCAAACACTCAAGCCCTCTTCACTCACACCTCTTTTGTTCTTTCCTCTCATTCTCTCTCTCTTCTGTGATGAGAGACAGAGAGTGATCTGTCTGTTCACCTCTCACTCTATCAGTTCCTGTCTTTCACACCGAACAGAGAGTTTGTCCCAGTGGAGTGAGATTGCCCTTCAAACCCTATTAATCTTCCTATTAGACAAGATCAAAGGTGTACTGAAGTTTCTAACGCAAATGATTGAACAATTTGACTCCAAATCTATGAAGGAATTGCTCTTTCACATCAGTGAGCTCTTTGACATGTAAATGCATTTGAAGTTCTCAGAGGAGGCCACTGGTGTATTGACATTCATGCGGCATGGCTGCATTCAGTTAAGAAGGCTGTCATTTCTTTTCTTCTTTCTTACCGCTGAGGTTTTGGTCCATGCACTGGAGTGCTGGGTTTGCATGTTTGATGTCCTGTCTTCGGTAACGCCGTTTTGTGTTTGGCAGGTAGCGTGTGCAGGTGTGTCCGTCCCAGGCGCAGTATGGATCACGAGCCAGGCAGCACTCGGCACAAGCTTTACCGTACATACTGCAGCGGTGCAGAGGCACCTGGACAACACCTGTCTGTGAACCCACGAACAGAGTTTGCTGGAAGAGAGAGAGAGAGAAATAGTTTTGATTTACATTTCTTCCATTGTTCCCTTGAGCAAAACAGGGATTGTTCACCCAAAAAACTAAATTCAGTCATTATTTAGTCAAACATCATATTATTCCAAACACGTATAACACGATTGGAGATGTTTAGGAGAATTTCAGGGCTGCTCTTTTCCATATAAAAGTGAATGAGGACTGGTGTTGTCAAGTCCCAACATAGCACTATAAAAGTGGTCCATATGACCAAAATTTGTCATAAATTTGTCAACCAACACTGTTTGACCTCAAACCTGATGCAATGAGTATTGAGCCACTATGTTTGAATATGTCTGAGCACAAATCCCTTTTTTGACTTCCAATCAAAAACATTTTGGAATGATTTGATGGTAAGTAAATGATGACAATTTTTATTTTGTAGTGAACTGATGCTTCAACTCCTGTAGCTCCAGGGCTGTCTATGAAGTAAGTGAACTGTCAGTTGGTTTGGATATAAAGCACCTGCTTCATGATGAATAACAAAGCAACTGGTTGTTTTGCATGAATGTTTTATTGCTTTGGAACCAAAACGCATATACACACAAAGTGGAGTCCCATTTCTCTACTCACAGTAAAAGCCTCTTTGGGAATTTTGTGGAAAATGAATTTATGGTGCTGCTTATGTTACTACGCTTACGTTAATTTGTTGGAACAATATAGTGAGAGTGCATAATGCATGAACTTACTCTTTTCACAGATATGTCCATGGAGGTTATGGGAGTGGGTACCTGCAGAGATAAATATCATGAGAAACAGAACTAAAGGTACGCACACATACACATATACACTACCGTTCAAATTCTGGGGTCAGTATGATTTTTTAAGAAAGAAATGAATACTTTTATTCAGCAAGGATGCATTAAATTGTGACAGGCTTTGTAATGTTGCAAAAGAATGCTATTGCAAATAAATGTTGTTCTTTTTACATTTGAATTTATCAACCAATTCAGAAAAAAATTAATTACGATTTCGCAGCACAATTGTTTTCGACATTAATAATCAAAGGAAATTAGCATATTTGAATCATTTCTGAAGGATCAAGTGACAATGAAGGCTGCAATGGCTGCTGGAAATTCAGCTTTGCCAAATCTTACCAACCCCAAACATTTGAACGGTAGTATATTTAAAAAGCACAAAAAGACGAGATATTCTCAAAAACAGATATACAAATTCACACCTATACACATTTTTGAGCTCACAGACCTTGAACACCTGAATTTCCTCCAGCGTGATCTCCTCATTGGCAAGAGTGTTACCGTTTCCAAGCACGATAACCTTTAGCACAGTCCCAATATCTGAAGAGGTCAAAGGTCACAGTTATTCATTCAGGGTTATAAACACACCTGAGTGATAACTAAAGTGATGACACTGTCTTACCAGTGCCGATGAACAAGACATCATAGTATCCGTCTTCGGCCTGTGTGCGGTCTACTGTGATGTGTGTGAGCCTGTATGGGGCGCCGGTGCGGAGCAGCAGTGGTTGCCGCTGTGATGGGTAAATGGGGCGCCACATCAGTGGGTGTGTTCGTGCAAATTGCAGAACAGCGTCTGGAAACTCCAGTGTGCTACGGAAGGCACGACCAGGCTGAGCCGTGATCTTACTGGGGCACACTCCTGGTCGCGGGTAAGGGACTCGTCCTTCGTAAGGTCCCCACTGATAGTCTGGTCCTTCTTTATGAGCAAACGGCCCATTAAATGCCTCACGGATGTCAGCCATGCTATACACACACACTGCATAGCCCTGAAACACATTACTAGAGAGAGAAAATGTTCTGTTAAACTCACATACCCCTGATTCATGAAACAGTTCACCCAAAAATTTAAATGTACTGAACATTTACTCATCTTGTGTCGATCCAAGATGTAGGACAGTTTGTTTCTTCATCTGAACAGATGAGAAATTTAGCATTACATCACTTGCCTACCAATGGATCTTCTGCAGTGAATGGGTGCCGTCAGAATGAGAGTTCAAACAGCTGATAAAAGCATCACAATAATCTGATGAACAAACAAACTCATCTATATCTTGGATGGCCTGAGGGTAAATTCTCAGCAAATTTTAATTTTTGGGAGAACTATTCCTTTAAAAATGACAAGGCAATGCAAGGTCATTGTACATTTCAAACACAATTTAAAGTGCTTTACAATGGCATAATTAAGGGAGAGAGGAAAAAATAAAAACTATAATAAAATAAAACAAATACAAAGATTCTAAAATAAAAAATTAAGAGCATTAAAATGAATAAGAAAAGATAAAAGTCGTAAAAATACTTGCCGAAAATGAAAAAAAGTTTCATCTAAAAATGATTACTACAAAAGAAAAGTCATATATACAAAGACACAAACTGAATGAAATAATATGAGTTGAAGCACAGCACACTGCTTAATAGAGGAAATGCACAGATAAACAAATGTCCTTTCAGTCTGGATTTGAGACAGACCTGATGGTGCTGAATATTGCATAGATCTCTGGATTGGTTTCGTCTTTGGTCCTTAACAGAAACACATCCTCTGCATGACAAACACATACAGTCAAAGATCACACAAGGGTCGTAAAAGATCAAAATGATCTCAAGTTTATATAATATTGTATACAAAAAGAAGCCGAAGGTGTGTGTGTGTTTATTCTCTCACCCATCTGGTGAAAGTGTGTTTGGATGCCGTGAGGTCCAGGAACAGAACACACCAGTCGGGCTTTAATAAATGTGCTCCACTTATTCACAAGAACCCTCTGCCCACCCACATCATTCTGAAACCACATAAACAATAAATCATGAGGCGTTGAATTCACTTCTGGACAACAGATCGGCAAAAAGTCAAATCCCAATATCATTTTCCCAAAGACCACACACAATGAACTCTGGGTAAAACAAACTATCCCTGCAACCTGATCTCACAGAATTCTGTGTAATGACCACGGACCCTTAACCCCCGAATCTGTGGTGGCATCACGGAATCGCCGAAAATTCCGTGATGGGCTCACAGAAGTGATACCAATGT
>JAFVLL020025444.1:0-17002 GCA_021397915.2 Tor tambroides | reverse complement strand
CCATTTTCGCTATTGTCCTCGCTTGTTTCTTCACAATACCTGCAGAACTTCTGATGATTCGGCTGGCCTAGAACATGGGCGGGTATATCCAAATGCTGGGGGCGTAACTATTAGTGATCCCGACTCTTACGTCACAGTCGGTGTTATGTTCTGATTTGCCTATTTTTCAGTGGTCTTTTGTTTGCACAAGATTTATATAAGAAGGAGGAAACATTGGTGTTTGAGGCTCACAGTGTGTCATTTCCATGTACAGAACTCTTATTATGCCAAGGTAAATGCAGTTTTCCATTCTATGGCACCTTTAAACTTTTTTTGGAGTACTACTTGTGCACAATGCACATTTCTTAATATTAAGCCTAAAATGTGTTTTAATGTCATTATTGATGAGGATTGTATGATCTTTGAATAATATCAGTCTTTAATTGCAAGATATTTAAAGTCTACCTGAAGTGTTCTTGCAATAGTTCCACTATAGCACAATCAAATATATCTTCAGTTGGACTTCAGCACTACTTCAGCACAAAATGCATTAAGCACAAAATTAGTTGTTTGAATTTAACAGTTTAAATATACCAGATTAGTATACCAAAAGTACAATTGCAGTAGTATTTTATTGGTAGTATTTTTACTAAGCACATAAATATGTAAATGTATTTGTAGTATACTTGGCATGAAATAAATGTATTTCAAATATATTTAGTATTTTTTTCCACTAGGGTGTTATTTCATACATTTCAAATATTTCATTTGTTGTGATTTATATACACTATTGTTTACAATTTTGGGTTATGTAATGTTTTAAAATTTCCTGTGTCTTATACTCACCAAAGCTGTTTTTTTTTAAATCAAAATCATATACAAAATCACTTTTTATGTTCCAGTTCACTTTTAATAACTAAATAATAATCTCGTCAGACATGCTGCTTAGTGAATGGAGGAGTGCTGATGTTGCTTCCTTTGGAGGGAACGCCTTGGGCTTTAGTGGCCTCGTTAAGAAAAGTAGGTCACGCGGTGTGTGTGTATATGTGTTCACCTCTGTCTTGCCCTGTAGTGACACCCCAGAAAGAAAGACATGCACACATATATGAAGAGACAGGACTTACTGTATCTGGCCTACTATTCGAGAAAGTGCCACAGAATGAAGAGGACAATTAATATTGTATGGTGATGAGGAGCCTGGGAAACGGGGGACGTTTGATGGGGAGAATGGGGTTTTCCCCATCATGCTCTGCTGCAGTGGCACAGTGCAGACCTGCATGATAGTGCCAGTGAGAGAGGGAGAGATGGGTCAGACAGGGTTCCTGTGAGTTGAGTATTCTGCTCTGAGCCATGCCACTCCGAGGGTTTACGTTCACGGTTGCCCTGCAGCCTCACAACCGTAGCCATGGTTACAGAATATTTCATGCACCAATCTCAGAGAGCGAGCTGTGACAGAAAATCCAATGAGGGCTTTTTGTCTGCTCCACTTTGAAGAACCGTCTGCACTACTGGGTTAAGAGCACAGGGCCCTAGTGCACTCTGCACATGCTGTATCATAATGCATTGTGGGAAAATACTGAAGGACGTACAGGATCAATGATGATGCAGATAAACATACAGTATACACAGAAAATCTTTATTGAGGGTTTCATTGTCAGTGTTTAGGCTATATTGTATATATGTGGGTTGTTTGAATGAAACTGCTGAAAAACTTAAATTTAAGAGTACTGTGTCTGAATGTCGTTGAAATTCTCTTTTTCATTTGACTAATTTATTCATTTCTGTGTAAAATAACCAAACAAATGTTTCTCAGTTGTTTAGAGAATTTGTTTTATAAATTATATATATTTCTTTAAGTGCATACATTATATAAGTATTTGTCCAATACCCTTAACAAAAATACTCAATATATTTATTAAAAACTAAACTATAATATATAAAATTATTTATTTTCATTTTTTTTAATATAGTGCAAAAATGCAGTGTGTGTTTAAATTCTTATATATTTGATTTCGTAAAATGATTTTAAACATCTGAAGTGTATGCTGTGTGCATGGTTCGCACCATAATAAACGTAAGGAACAAAAAAAAGACTAATGTTTCACACTGTTTCATACTGATTCATACTAAAAAATAAACATACTACTTTTATTGTATGTTACAGTTAATACACATACACATACACATTTGTTTGATAACCTCATACTGAAAAATAAACTTACTAATTTTATAAATGAAAAAGTACTTTAATTTTATGATGTAAAGAAATAGAACTATTGGTAGCAAATATTGAGAAGTTCATGATTCAGGATTTTTATGTTAATTAATTTTCCTTTAGTGACAGTTATTTATGTCACAATATTTTTCTGCATAGTCTAAATAGTCTGCAATGATTTCTTCTGTTTTTTACAAGAAGAAGCCAAAATACTGGAGACTGGAATGTACTGTATGAGTTTGTGTTTGGAAAGTCACAGCTGTTTTTGGTGCAGCATTCAAGATGGAATGATTAAATCTTGTATATACAAACAGACACACACAATCTGCTGCCTCATATATAATCACGTGTTCTTACACTGGCAGACTTTGTTATTATCAAAAGCAGCTGAGCAAACATACACACAGTGACACATGCACACTGATGAATGAGGCTGTAGCTCAAAGACAGGCTCCTCGTATTAACTTCAAACTTGCAGTTCAGAGCAAGTTAATGAATGTTCTTGTAGTTCAAGTGTATGTAGTTGACAGTATTGTCTGCTAAGTCCTTTATAAAGCAGTTGATGTGGTCTAGCTGACAGAAGAAATCATGAGAGAAAGAGACATTAACATTTGTTTAGTGCTGTTGGTCTTTCTATTAACAGGGTCAACTATAAAACATATATTATATATATATATATATATATATATATATATATATATATAATATATGTTTTATAGTTATAGTTTATAGGTTATCAAACAACAAGTGTGTGTGTGTGTGTGTGTGTGTGTGTGTGTATTAACTGTAATACACACACACACACTTGTTGTTTGATAACCTCATACTGATTTATACTGAAAAATAAGATGCAGGCTATTACCAAAAGCTCCGTTTATAACAGTGTTATGATTTTTTAATATTCATTCCATTTTAATTCTACTTACTCGCATTCAAATTAAAGTTCTGCATCCTGTTTGTTACCTCAATTCACATCTAAAAACAGAACTGGCATTCTTAATTCAATGACATCCTGTTTATGTCATTTTTATGTGTGTTATTCACAGATTTTCACCTCTGCACCATGCAGCTCTCAATGGAAATGTGGAGGTTATATCACTGCTGCTGGAGTCTCAGGCCATAGTGGACATCAGGGACCAGAAAGGTACCAGAAAAACACCAGTGTAAAGTCTTAACTTTACATTGGCATCCTTAAATTATATATTTTACCTGTTTTGGCACATAGATTAAAAAAAAAAAAATTGTACAGTATTACTTTGGATATCATGTCCAAACAATCTGAAACAAGCTTAACTCTAAATGTATATTTGATAACACTTTAGTATAGGGACCAATTCTCACTATTAACTAGTTGTTTATTAGCATGTCTATTGTTAACGTATTGGCTGTTTATTAGTACTTATAAAGCACATATTCTGCATGACCATATTCTACAGCCCTAATCCTACCCAATAATAAACTTAACAACTACTTTACTAACTATTAATAAGCAGCAAATTAGGAGTTTATTGAGGCAAAAGTCATACTTAATGGTTTGTTAATGGTGAGAATTGGACCTTAAAGTGTGACCATATATTTTAGTCTAATGTATATTTTTATATATTTTTTGCAGTGCAGGAATATTAAAATTCTTTCCTTTCGTGTTCCAGGGATGCGGCCTCTGCATTATGCAGCGTGGCAGGGAAAGTCAGAGCCCATGAAGTTGCTACTCAAGTCAGGCTCCTCAGTGAATGGTCAGTCTGATGAGGGTCAGATCCCCCTGCACCTGGCTGCTCAGCATGGACACTATGACGTGGTGAGTACACACTGCTACAGCACCAAGCCCACTGTTCTTCAAAGACTTCATATGAGCACCGGTGTATGATAAAAGATTCGACATGCGGTTATGGATACTGACAACTTGGAACCAGAACCTGACGAGTAAATGCTTTGAAGCTAGATCATCCCACACACATGCATTTAATGAAAGGCACAAGGCAGACACTTTCTCCTCTTCTCTGTCAGAGTTTCTACCTCTTAGTGAAGAGGCAGTTTTAATAGATGCTATGGCTAGTATTCTCCCTTTAAAGACTTTGGTTTTTGTTTAAATATTTATACATGAGATAAAAATATATAATTGTTTTGTGTGGCGCTAAAGAGCTGGGAAATGTGGCACTGTTTACAGACTGTCCTAGGGTGTGTTTTCCAAAAGCAACTATGGTCACAAGTTCTGTTGTTACCAATAGAGTTAACGACAATGGAAATAACGACCACAGTTAGCTAACAATGGTTTTGGGAGCCGCACCCCTGATCATCTTGTGGATCCATCATCCATCTCTGAAATTATGCATATGTAATAGGATGCACAAAAATAAAAATTTTGGTCAACATGCCAGTAAGTCATTAATTATTTTCATGTTATGACTGATAGCTGATGTGTAAATTGTGGTAACACTTTAGTATATGAACAAATTCTCACTATTAACTAGTTGCGTATTAGCCTGCCTGTTATTAATATATTAGCTGCGCTTCCGTTGCAGATTTGCGCAAAACTTTAGCAATATTTTGTAAATGTTATTTTTTCCTCTCGCGATAAGTCATGGCGACGGATTTTGGTAGGGTAATATATATCGCAGGCACTGCACTAGCCATTATATTTAATCGAAGGAAGCGTATGCGTGTATCTTTACAGAATCAGTGCGGCGAGCCGCTTCTGGGATGCTTCTGAAACATCCCATGGCACAGTTTGTATAAACACAAGCATTAACTAGAGTGTCCACTATCAGCTCCAGTGGCCGTGTTGGAGCCATAATACACTGCAGACATGTGCAGTGTAAATTTTCTAAGCATTAATGGGAAGGAAAGACCCTTATTCTTGAGAGAGGCCACGTATGAAGTGTTTCTTGGAGGTTATAGATGTGTTCGACTTGAATTGGCGCTGCGCAGATTGATCGGTGTATAACATCAAAGTACTGTGAGATTTATAAGAGAGCAGATGTCTCCTTATGCTTTGGAATTGCTTTCGTGGTACTTTGATGTCATACACCGATTGGTCTGCGCAGAACTGCTTCAAGTCGAATACACCTTATACATTGAAGAATGATCATATGATTTTTACATACACCATGTGACCTAAAAATGCGAAAAACTTTTCCATTGCTGTTTTGCAAAATATTCCTTATTAGAATTGCCTGAAAAACCACCTCATGCAAGCTTAAAAACTTTTTTGCAATATATGGGCATTTTTGCAAAATTGACACATTTCCTTTAGGCGTATTTTCAATTCTCAATTTCAATTTGCGCAATTTGAAGAGTAATGGAAACGCAGCAATTCACTGTTCATTAGCACTTATAAAGCGCATATTCTGCAAGACCATAGTCTAAATCACTAATCCTACCCAATCCCTAAATCTAACAACTACCTTATAAACTAATTAGGAGTAGTAATTAGGAGTTTATGAGGCAAAAGACATAGTTAATGGTTTGTCAATAGTGAGAATTGGACCTTAAAATAAAGTGTGACCAAAACTGTATACTAGATTGTCTAAAATAAATAAATTATAAAAATAATAAATAAATGTAACAATAAAACATTGTGAGATTGAATAATTCTTGCGAACGTAAGTAAAGTAAATGTGCTTAGAAAATATTTTCAGTATCGCCCAATATATCCACTGTTGACAGATAAATTAATAACTTATTGTTGAAGTCTCGTCCATCTTTATTTGACCCTCTAACTCTAGCACTCTCTAATCTAATTCTATTTTGTTTTCTTTTTTATTTAAAAACTTGACCCTAACACTTGCACTCTATTCATTTTCTAACTGCATGTTTTCTTAAAAAAAGGCCTCTAACACTAGCTTTCTCTATTCCTTTTCTATTCTATCTACTTGTTTTCTTTTTTTTATTATATAAATAACAAAAAACTTGCTACATGTACTGCGTTAGGCCAACTGAAACTTTTCATAGCACTTGCATATTATTGCTCTTTTGTTGATTTTGATTGCTACTATCGTCCTCATTTGTAAGTCACTTTGGACAAAAGCGTCTGCTAAATGGCTAAATGTAAATATAAATGTAAATATTATATTATATTAAAATGGAATATATACATACAAAAAATGTGAAGTATAAGATAATATTGGTTGATAACCGATATTGTAGTAATATATCCAAATTCTAAGAAAAGAACTAACAACTGGTTACCTGTTCACAGTCTGAGATGCTTCTGCAGCACCAGTCGAACCCCTGCATAGTGGACAATGCTGGGAAGACCCCACTGGACCTGGCTTGTGAATTCGGCCGGGTTGGGGTGAGTCACACGCTGCTTTTTTTGGTCACTGTCAAATTACTTCTACATCTTTTTCCTGTCTCTAATAGGCTTTTGTGTGTGTGTATGATCGTCTGTTTGCTCTGCAGGTGGTCCAGCTGCTACTGAGCAGTAACATGTGTGCAGCTCTGTTGGAGCCCAAACCCGGAGACTCGACTGATCCCAACGGCACCAGCCCGCTGCATCTCGCTGCCAAGAACGGACACATCGACATCATCAGGTGAGCGTTCAGAGCCCTGAGACTCTGATGGAAAGACAGGATGCATGGCTCCAATGCTTTTCTAAAAATAGAAGTCACACCTCTAGTGTGCTTTTCCAGATCTCAGACTGCCTGTGCCGGGTCAATGTAATGCTTCTGTTTACCAGACACTGAAAGTAAATCAGGTCTCTTTTTCAAGCCACTAAAACGTCTTGGGATAAGAAAACTTTATAACAACATTGCACACAACATTACAATAAGGTTTTACTTACATTAGTTAGGTGTCATGAGTTAACAATAAGCAAATATTTTCACATTATTTATGAATCTAGGTACATTTTTAAGTAACATCGTTCAATAAATTAAATTTCACCTAATTTAATTTATTTATAATAATAACAACAACAAATATGCGGTTTTTATTAATTCCTGTTCGTTCATAATATATCAACAAAGTTTAATTTATACAGTTAGAATTGTTAAAAATGTTAATGTAGAATGTAGAAATTAACATGTACATACTAAAAAGAGTGCATGTTTTTTATTAGTGCTTGTTTTTCATGAGCTGCTGGCAGGATTTGCGCCTCATATATTACGGGCTGCGATACATCGCACCTAGAAATCTCTCGTAACACATCTGTAAACCTGTTGTTTTTGCAAAAGGAAATATATTTCCTGTCATATCTAAGTCTGATTCACAGTCCACAGCAGCACAGCATAAGAAACAGTCCATATTATCTCTGTGACATCAATACCAGGTGACCCTGCTGAAAAAAAAACAGCTGGTTATAAGCTGGTTATGAGCTGATTCTGAGCAGGAGCTAGTTGCTTTGGATCAGCTTAAACCAGCTCATGACCAGCTGCCATGCTTCAAAACATACCTAACCAGCATATGCTGTTTTTATGCCTTTTATGTTTTGTTGTATGCCTACTTGACGTAATACATAATTGAATTTTAAAAGAATAGTTCACCTAAAAATGAGCATTCACTGACAATTTACTCACTCCCAGGAAAGTTTGTTTCTTCATCTGAACAGATGCTGGTTTAAGAATAGGATCATTTACATTGTTCATTGAATTGCTCTGAGTTTTGCCTGAACCTGCACTTTTCATTTTAAGAGCTAAGAAAGTTTTTATTCATGGTCATAAACATAATCAAAACATTGTAACGTGGACTGGAGCTCCGGGAGGGAAATGCATAGGGGGAAGGGAAAAGCCTACATCATAATAATGCAAGTTGACTTTATGAGCCATTGGTGTGATGTGATGCTGGGCTCCGCTGTGTGTGTTTGAGTGTTAATGGATCCATGTGCTTGATGAAGTGAGACTTTGCAAACAGACACGCTCTCACTGATGCTAACGAGCAGTCAATGAGCATGTGATGATGATGCAGGCGGCGTGTGCAGGTCAGAAGTGCTGGATTTACTGCCGCTCATGAGAGAGAAGGGGAAACAGTCAGTCATTCAACATGTATTACAATATCCATACTGCTACTGGCACTGCTACTATCACCAAACAGAATTGCAAAACCAATTGCTTTTCAAATAATTCCCCAACCTAAAAGCCAGTGTTTGGAAGGGTGACCATACATTCTCTCTTTTTCTAGGTCATGTTCTAGTAAATGTTCTAGTTCTGTAAATTCTTGGGTTTTGGCTTCATTTTCTTGTATTTTCGTACTTGCTTAAGGCAATGGCTGAAAAGTAGTTTTACCAAAAGCATGCAGGCATTGTTCATAATTAACCAGTCATGGTGCAAAGAAGGTGGGATCTACAGAGAATGGTTAAAGCAATGCAAATACGCTTAAATATAATGTATGAGGAATGTAGAAAGGATGTTAATTGGAAAACAAGGCCAAAACCTGGACATTTTAGGCAATTTAGAAATCCCAAGCAGGAAAAAGGGATATATGGTCACCTGATTTTTGGAACAAGGGGTCCAGATTTTATTTTATTTTTTTATTTTTTAATGTTAGCCAATACTTTACGGAGCATTATACACACATTATACACACAACTTAATGTTTCATCTCACCATTCATTTCCACACCCATTTTGGTTGAGCCACTGATGTGTGTGTGTGTGTGTGTGTTATGAGATATGAGAATGATCAGAATTGGCCTTGAGCTCAGAAATCAGCTAATTAGAGAAAGTCTTTGATGAGCTATAAGTCAATTATCATGTGACTTCCCACTGCATTATCATACAAATGCCCAGAGGTCCTCATGCAACTATTTACATTGGATGAGAAATCTCTCGATTTTGTGCATCGACATGCGAGCTCATGCGAGTCAGACACTGGACAAGCCATGTCCTCAGCATCACCTGCTGTATCTGTGCACAGACAGCTGCACCTGCTCATGATGAAGGGCATCTTTCCTTCTCTCCACTGCTAACATGAGCACGGTTGACTGTGCACGTCCCCAGCCATATTCCTCTGGGTTTGCCAGGCCCCGTCCTCTCCCTAATACAACACACTGCCATCCATCATTGTGACAGCCAGAGCCAGACCTCCTTCATTATCAGACAGAGATGAGAAGAAGATCAGAAGTGTTCTGCACTGTCCTGCCTTTGTACCATCCTAATGCTAGACTGCACATCAGACATTTTATTTGGACAACAGTTGAACTGGCACATTAATCAATGCATCATACAGTACACCTAAATGTTCCATATTTGATAGTACAGTTAGTTTTATACATATATCTATGTATTGTCTACTTATGATTGTGGTTATGATTATGATGAGACATGAATAAGCTCAGTCTCAAGCCCTTTAGCTAACAGGACTATCAGTGCAGTTGCCAATAAGGATCAATGCTTGGTGTCAATACAGATGTCAGCATGTGACTGTTTGTCAGTGTATATTCTAGTGCAGGAGTGTCAGACTATTTTTAGGTCAAGGGCTGGCTTGGTGTAAATATCATTTTGTGCTGGGCTTTATTTTGTTTAAACTTGTTGTATCTACTGTATAGAGAGTGCTTGCCAGGGTTATTGTTGTTAATTAAAACTAAAACCTTAAAGTTTTTTTTTTATATGTGCATAAAATATGAATTTACCTATGATTGGTTTATTTTACATCTGTAGTCAAACCTGAACACAAGGATTGATCTAAAAAAGAAGCTTAATTACCGACTTCTTAGTCAAACTTCAGCAGAAGTTTGGGGTCATGAACTGAGAAACCAAAATTCCCTTGATCTTTTGACATATAAGAGGTCATTGTACTATAAAAACATCCTGTAAGTTTCAGAACTCAAAACTTTGTTGTTAGTCTAAAAACAGCTTATATTGAAGGCAGTCTGCCAAAACGACAGCTTGTGGAATGTTCTACTCTATGATGTCATAGTGTGGATAAGCACCGCCTCCAAAGAAGAAGATCAACGCCTGCTTCTACATCACTGCCTGTTTAGCTCCGCCTACTGATTCGCTCATGTAGTGTTTATGAGAGAGGCGAACGCGCAGGTCTATGCAGAAACCAAACGATAAAGATGCTCTGAAGACAACAAGATGCTGTGCAGTGCCATGTTGCATTGCCTTTCTTCTGATCTCAACGTTAGGTGTGGATGAACTTTATTCTTAAATGAAGATCCAGACTGCGTCAGTAAGAACTCCGTCCTCTGTTCACTTCATTTTACCACGGATTCATTTACAAACAAGGCACGATTTGACACAGGATTTTCAGAGAGATTGAAACTAGATGATGCTGTGCTGAGTAATGTCGCACCACACAAGTGTGTGTAACTGTTTTATTATGTGATCACTATTGCTTTGTCTGTTATTACAGATCGTTTGATATGTACTATTTATGTTTTTTTAACCTATGTCACATCAGCGTCCATCTATGAAGGATGTAGTCTGTCAAACATACACAACTATTAGCTAATCATAGTAGTAGGCGTTTACTTCTGAGTCTACAATCCTCCACGACTATTCAAACAGAGCGTTCTGATGAGGGGGGTCAAAAACAGGACAGAAAATAGCTTTTTACTTCTAAATTATGATGTTTTTTATGTAAAAATCTTGATAACATTATATGTGGACCTCAGAGAACAGTAAAAACAATAAAAAAGGCAGTTCATGACCTGTTAAATCAGTATTATTATATCTAAAAACCATGCAGTATGAAGATGTGACCAACTTACTCTTTAGTCAGAATATTTTTGTCTTACTATCTTTGTTGTCATTATTGCCATGAGTGATTTAAACCTCAATAGAGAAGCAATGAAAAGAGTTGTCCAGGGACACGTTGTTCACTTGAGTGCTAAATGTTGTGAGCAATTAAAATTAAAAAGGTTCTATCACTTTAAAATAAAAGCTATAATGTGCAAAAAAAACAAACAAACAAAAAAAACATTAGTTCCAGAGAATATCTTCCTAAATAAATACAAATTTATATTTACTTTATCATCTTTCATGCTAAATTGAACTCCTCAGTGATCTCTTTTTGAGCTATTAACCTTGAAGAACAGTACTATCAACAAAAAATAAAATAAGCTATTCGGCACTAGGTTGATCAGTGTCTCAGAAAGAGTGTAAAAGGAGCTCAGTCATCTCATGTGATCACCAGGTATATCACTGCACATTTGACACTCATCATTAATTAGCCTGCCTGGTTTGTAAGTGTTGCTGTGTCGCACATTAGAATAAGACCCATGGATAGCAGCCCTCCCCTGTCACATGTGCCCACACAGCACCCACATCTCGCTCTCTCTCCAGTCCCGCACAAGTCCAGCTCTGATCAGTCTGGAGCTAATTATAGGCCACGTGAACTCGCAGGTTACAGCAACAGAGCGCAGGCTATCGCAAGGCTGTTAATTACATCATTAATCCAGTAAGCCCAAAGGCCGTACGTATTGGCCGGCCCTAAATAGATTGATGCAGTGAGGGAAAATATGAAAGCAGGCTTCATTTGTTGTTCATATCTGTGAAAGAAATGGATCATGGCACCTCTAACCAAAGCTGTTACCTTTATATTAAAATGCTGTCTCTTAAACTCAGTGTCATGTACGTATGTTAACGCTCTCGTACCTTTAATTAACACAGATGAATGTGGCCATTTGCTCACTAGCAGAAACACCAATTCTCCAATGTGGGCCGATGTTAAGTGACGGCTCAGCACACAATCGGACCAATGTGCGCACACCCGACCAGTCAATATGTTATTTAATCTGCTGCATTTTCCAAGAGCGGTCGAGCATGAGAGGGCATTATGTGAAGCTAAAATGGGTCATTTTGGCAGCTAATTATTGGGGGAGGCATCTGATGTAGCGCCAGGGCCAAGTTCTCTCACCCTGTTTCCCATCCTCCTCTCTGTAGTCATGACTCAGGCCACCTGTGTTTGCTGATGTCCTGCTGCTGTAATTGAATTTACTCTAGTGTCAGAAGGTCGTGCTCTATCTAATAGAGGCCATTCAGTCTTCGGGAGGCTGATTGGGGATTTTTGGGCAGTTTTGAAGTGCTTAAGTTTAATATACAATAGGGTAGGGTAAAATGGGGAAGACACTCATTTACTTTTACATAATGTAACATAATTAGAAATAATTTTTGCATGTACAGGATAATGATGCATCAGCCGATGTGTTATCAAAGAAAATAAACAGAAACATAGAAACATATTTATAGTACATTGTTTAAGTGTCATCAATGTAAAATACTAAATCAACTATTCTATTTAAAATTATGGTTTGACAATTTTGTTGAATAATTGAATAACTGATGACAGACAAAGCTGAATCCCAGTAAAAGAGATTCGTCTGAAAGATAAATTTATATTATAACTTATATACAATATTTATGACAATATTTAATTGCTCATAATTTAACACTATGGATTCAAATTAAATTATTTCACAAATTTTGGACCCTGCTGTGCCAATTCTGTTGATATTCTGATGAAATTAAAAAATTAAGAACAGCATATCCATTTATTAAATGTGTTGAGATTATATACCATATACATTACCATTCAAAAGTTTGGAATCAAAAAGATTTCTAAAGTAGTATGTTATGCTCACTAAGGCTGCATTTATTTGTTAAGAAATACAGTAATATTGTGAAATATTATTCCAATTTAAAATACTTGTGCTGCTTAATATTTTTTGGAAACTTGATACTTTTTTCTTTTTTTTTAATAAAAAGAAGAAAAAAAAACAGCATAAGAGACATCTTCAAAGACATTAAAAATCTTAAAAATCCCAAACTTTGGAAAGGTAGTGTATGATCAAGAGAAAAAATTAAGATAGGAGGCATCTTACCCCATCTTACTCTATACGTAATTGCATGGGTCTCTGGAATACTTGATTCTGATTGTTCAGATGTGGCATCTTGTGGTGTCTAATGACACTAAACTGCATATATTTTACTGGACACCCAATCTCATACAGTCTCTTTTATTACTCTGCGGTTTCTTTTTTCTCACATAATAAAATAACTCAGCAACTTCAATAATAAATGTCTGTTCATTTATTTTGTAAGTAGCTGTATAATAATAAGTAGAATAATGTACAGCACAGCCAGTTGGTTGATATTGCAAAAAAACCTCATCAGGAAGATGAGGACAATAACAAGTTTAATTGAAAATGAAAATCTAGGCATGATCACAGCGGTTTTCAATGGTTGAGTCAAAATAGCTACTAATTTTGTCCTCTCTTAATAGATTGCTGATCCAGGCCGGCATCGACATCAACAGGCAGACCAAAGCGGGCACTGCCCTGCATGAGGCTGCGCTGTGTGGGAAGACTGATGTGGTGCGCCTCCTGCTGGATGTAAGTAGACAGAGAAACATTTATTGATTCCTGAAGGGAATTTAGTGCGCAAGAGCACCAACTTGAAGCCCAATAAAATAAAAACAATCATTTATAATTGAGAAAAAGCACCAACATTTAATTAACTGACTGACTGATCAACCCATACTGTTTGTGATAACATTGATTGTATTAAAAACATAATTGACTGTGTTCATAATTGTCTTAATCCAACTTCACTAGCAAACAGTCCACCCGTTTAGGATCAAACTAGCAATTTCAATGATATGATGGTTTCCCCCAGATTTGGGCAGTTAGCTTTGAATTATTATGAATAGTGAATTGGTTGGTCAGAATAGACCAGGCTGATTTTATTTTCCCATACAACCTCATATGTAAATGAGAAGTAAAAAGATCAAGCTTTATGTTTCACAGAGAAACGTATGTCCCATGTTAGTCAACGGGATCCCAAACATTATCTAATACTGCTTTAACTTTGACTCTACAGTGTGGCATCAATGCAACAGTGAGGAACACATACAGCCAGACAGCGCTGGACATCGTCTACCAGTTCACTGCTACGCAGGCCAGCCGAGAGATCAAGCAGATGCTGCGAGGTAAGAAAAAGGGTAAATATAAATCACATATTTATACGTATTTATATATATAGATATATGTTCATATGTGATGTGTAGTATCTTATGGAATTTATATCTGTTTGTCTCAATGCAGATGCCTCAGCAGCCTTGCAGGTCAGGGCACTGAAGGACTACTGTAACAATTATGACCTGACTAGCCTTAACATAAAGGCTGGAGATGTTATCACGGTAATATTCATAGGACCTGCTCTAAGACAAATTTTGAATATTTCAAGTTAGTTTGAAGTCGGTTTGTTTTACTCTCACGAATTATTAAAATTCGAACTGTGTTAAATATGTAGACGTTTTTAAAAAATTACATTGAATGTCTCTTTTGTCAATTTTGACTGCATTAGAAATTCCAAATTAATCCTTTGTAATAATAGTAGATAGTTCAGTTTACTTTCAGAACATGTCAACAGAGGGTGCTGTTGCCTGTGTTTTTTCCCAGACTTTCAAAATTAATTTAGATAAGTACATCAGCTCCTTACTATATGATCTCTTCTTGCTCTATAGGGTGATATTTCAGATTCTAATGGAATGGTCTAATTTAATTTAGTACAGATGTTTTCAAAGGTTCGGGACAAAGGACAGAAGTCAGAAAAGTCAGAAAACTGCTCCAAATGCCTATGCAAATTGTTTTACATTTAAAAATTTTTTTTTTTTTTTTTTTAATGGACAGTTATTCTGTTTGTTTTATTCTAGGCCTATTGAGTTAAGTATCTGTTTATTTTTTGTTATACGGTTTGAAATATGTCTAAAAAAATTCCGGGAAATAATAGATAATAATGAGAAACAATAGATAAGATAATAGGAAGAAATGCTTCTTGAGCAGCAAATCAGCATATTAGAATGATTTCTGAAGGATCATGTGACACTGAAGACTGGAGTAATGATGCTAAAAATTCAGCTTTGCATCACAGGAATAAATGATATAAACTCAATTATGAAAAAAAAAATTTCACAATATTACTGTTTTAACTATATTTTTGAATGCAGCCTTGCATTCAAAAACATTAAAATTTCAGCAACCTTAAACTTTTGAAAGTAGCATTTAAAATAAAAATAAAAATTCAAAATTTCTGGTTAATAAATATGAGACTTAAAATGAAGTTAACTATGAAGATCTTGATTTTAAGTTTGCACTTAATTTTGGCATTACAAAGTATTAAAGGTGTCCAGGTGATGTAGATTGATTGTAGATGATTCATTACTCATATAGGTTCTGGAGCAACATTCAGATGGGAGGTGGAAGGGCTGCATCCATGATAACCGCACAGGAAATGACAGAGTGGGCTACTTCCCCTCCAGCATTGTGGAAGTGATCAGTAAGAGGCCTGGGGCTGCGGGTAAGAGAGGACAACAGGCGGGTCAGTGCTGCCTCTTACTGAGACCTCACACACTCACAGATGCATAAGTAATACCGATAAACTCACATGACCCTGATTCTGTTTACAGCCAGTTGTTCATGCTGCTCATGTGCACTGGATTGAGAGGCAGACAGGGCCATCTGCTTTTGTGACAACAAAAACAGGGCAAATGTGGAGCATCTTTAGCTCTTTTCTCATCTCGTAATGCTCAGTTTCTATAGCATTTTGTGCTGTCTGTAAGGAATCTGCTGATAATAGTGCCTCAAATAGTGACTAGGTCTCCATCCGAACATAGAACAGCAGAACTCATTGGATTGCACCCTCTGCTGGTCAACCGGAATGTCATAAACACTTGTATGTAATGGGGGGCATCTAGATCTTCTTAGTTCACATCAGCCAATAAGTACCTCTGAGAAGAGAAGAGAAGAGAAGACCCGTTAAACCTGACCTTAAAGATGTTTTTAGCTTTTCACTCGTAGGAAGAATCTTTGGCCTGTGATCCATAAAGTTCGCTCTTTCCATCCAGAGAGTTTATGTCCAGTCTATGGCTCTGTTTGGGAAAGACAGCGGGGGACTAATCTATGTGTTTATTGTTTCTCATGCTTCACTAAGTATCCATGTCTGTGTCTACATCTGCTGCTCGGTCTCGTCCACTCCATCCACATTTTTGTGCTCCGCTTTTTGTGCTTTAGAATATTTCAGGTCCTTTTTCATAGTCCCTTATTTACTGAAATTGCAGTTTTATAAACATACTGTACTGTAACTGATGTACAATCTGCTATATTTATGTAATTAGTGAAAGGAGGACAGTTCTCATCACAGACAAGTCCTCAGCTAAGTCCTGCTGTGCTCACAGTGAACATAAATGGGCAAATTGTGCACTCGCATGCCCACCCACACACAGTCTTACAGAAAAGAGTCATGCATACTAAACTTCTCATTTGAGAAGATCACTCTATTTCTCCTCAGGCACTTACAGAAACAAGTACAAAGAAAGACTTTTCATTTTACTACAAGCACCAGCTCATCTCCAATTCATTGACTAGCCTTGCATTTCCACACATCACTTCTGTTTTAAATATATGTATATTTTGAGTATATGCACATAAAATATCGATCGACATCTTGAAGAGTTACAGTACATCCATTTCACTCCATTTGCTTTGAATAGCTCGAAATATAAAGCGTTTCTTCCTTTTGATTTGTCTTTTATGGTTTTGCTGTTTTGAATTTTGTGATTGGTTGTGATTTTTGTGTTGGGTTAATTTGCTTTCCCTCTCTTATGTGTAATTGTTTTGTTTGTTGTGGTGGTGGTGGTGGTGGTTGCTGTGTTGTCGTATCTAGGTTCATGGAGTACAGTCACTTGTACCCAACAGTATCAAAAGATACAGCTCTGTGCGCTGGTGTGCGGCCCTGTGTCGCCCGCCGTTGCCATGGTGAATGGGGACTCGTATCATGAGATTCATATCCTGCCGCCTCCTCCACCTCCGCCACCACATTCCCATCTGCCACTTTTCACTTCCTTTGGCTATAACAGGTCCCCAAACACCTCA